>KE155740.1:162800-174877 GCA_000411075.1 Sisymbrium irio | reverse complement strand
ATAATGGTAAGAAGAAAAGAAATCAATTAATGAAGAATTTTAAGTTTTAGGTTAGAGATATGTAGGTGTAGGATGGATATATAAAAATCTACGCATCTTTGTGTTCTTACACGCTTATCAGGTACTATCGTCTGAATTTGGACTAAAACATCGTAAGCTAAAATAATTTATTACATAATTATCTAGTATAATTTTTAGTTCAATATAGTCATTTTGCAGATTGACCATTCTTCCAATCCCTCTTCTTAACAGAAAAAAATAGGGAAAAAATCAGAACACTTGTGTATGAATGTAGGGTGAAGAGGCTTGAAGGTTCTCACATTAAATATTTATGGAATAAAGAGTTTTAACATGACTGTTGCTGCTGGTGAATAACTAATCATATTGTTACTTTTCCAGTCTTCTAATCCCCTATGATCCATAAGTTAAAACGATGACAAACAAGTATGGCATGAGTTTACGACAAGTTCCAAGAAATTTCATTGATGAATATAAATTTTGGTTATATCAACAATTTTATTAGAAATGGTAACCCCAGTTAAAATGTAATAAAGCCATTCGGTTTAAAAAGAAAGTAGGATCGAATTTGTGCATTCACGCACAAGTTATTTTCCTATTTTATTTTTAAAATATTTAATTTTATAATTATAATTATTTTATTTATTAAAGTTAAATAAATTTATATATAAGAATTAGTAAATCCAATAATTTATATATTAACAGTTAACTTTAAATTTTTTATTAGTATGTATAGACTAAATTGTAATTGAGATAATTTATATTTATAAGTGAATAACATTTTAATTTGGCGTAAATAGTGTATCTTATAAATAGTAGTGGATTTATATTTATATATATTTGGAATTAAAAAATGTACAAATATATTTTTTGGTTTTGTGTTTTATGTGTTTGTAGGCCGTATTTCGATCAATTTTTTTTTTGTCTTATGAACTTTTTTATATATTCATATTTATTTTTGTTGTTGGATTGTGTTTAATGTATTAAAATTACTGAAATTTGTTGGCATCCTTTTAATTAGTAAGTAACAAAAAATTTTAATCGTATGAGCCAAATTGAATTGATCAAGATTATAACATATAAATTGTTAAAACTAATTTTTTTTAGACTATATAAAAAATCTGATACAATTAAATTAATTATTTTTAGAAATGTTGTTCTAAATGTTTTTAAATAAGTTTTAAAAAAGAGATTTCTTTTAAAGTTATATTTAAGTTATGTATTTTTAGGAAATTTCTTTCAAAGTTCAAATCAAATCTTTTAATACTTTTATACAGATATATTATCAACATATATGTATTTTCATATTTTATTTATATACTATGAATAATTGTAATGTGCATAAAATCATAATCTCACAAAACAATTAAAATTAACTAAATAAGAAAATTGATGTGTCAAAATTTTAAAATTCTTAAAATGATGTGGGTGAAGGAGAAGGGATGAAATATAAATATATATATATATACATATACTTGCGATTCAAATATGTTTGCGAGTTAACTTTATAAGTTGGTTCTCCGAGACTTTAAATAAGTGACATGTGGATGATCGATATTAATTGGACAGTTAATAGCTTTTGGAGATGAAGACTGGTCAGTTTTTGCATAGAACCCTAATAATCACTTTTCATCTCTCTTCAGTCGTCTCTTCATCTCTCTCCAGAGAACTGCCGAGAGTAAATAGTGAACTAACCTTCTCGATAATGAAATCAGCGTCTTAGTTTCCACTTCGAAAGTCTCTGCCGCCGAAGTGCCTTGTACCTCTACTGCCAAACAGGTCAGTAGTATATGTTTTTTCATTAGCGGTCACGACTTGATAGGAATCTAGCCAGCGATCCGGGCCAAATTTGGAGGCATGGTCCATTGGATGGGAATCAGCTTGAACCGGAGCTGGAAAGCCGGGGCAAAGGAGCTATAACCAGGACCGATTTTTGATTTGGCTTATTGCTTCTTTGAGATAAAATTCTCTTTAGTTCAGATTGAATGATTTTTGTTGCTGGTTAAGGGTTACTTCCAACAATAAACTCTTGAGTTAAGGGTTACTTCTCAAGAATTACAAGTATATTAAGAGCCATTCCACAACTTTTGACGATCCTTTCAGTCCACCGTATTTAAGAGCTTGTTTATGCAGGCTCGGTCTATATCCAATCCATTCCAGCATTGAGTGCATTCCTAGGGTTCTATCAAGTGGCATTAGAGCCAGTCATTGGCTGGTAATTTCGTTTTTGTCTGTTCATCTTCTTTGTTCTTCATCTTCCCCTTCTTTCATTTTCTTTCTTACTTTTGGTTTCTGGGCTACTCTAGTGTGTTCTAAGTCTGTTGTCTTCTATTGTTTATTTCATTTATATTAAAAAAAAAGAAACAAAAGAAAAATCGTCAAAAAAGAAGGGTAAAAAAAATGAGAAAAAGCATAATTGAACTTAGGAACTGAGTTGAGGAGAAATCCAGCTCTGAGTAGTGAAAGCGGAGTGCCAAACTCAAAATCTTTATTTCTTTTCTTTGAATTTGTTGTTTGGGAATCATTTGGCTGGGTTGAAGTTTATTGGTCTCTTTGAGGCTTGAAAGAAAATTGTTTGAGTGACCACTTAAATTATGAGTTGAGTGGGTGAGGCAACAAAAACTTGAGAGTGGATGTGTTTTATTTTCACTTACCTGTTTCCTTAGTGTTTTTCAGGAAATCCAAAGATGTCAGGAAGTGAAGAAGATAGGCCAGAGAATTCTTTTGTCAGTTTTTCTAATTTACAAATGAGAGCTTTGAATGACACTATGACTCGTTTAATGAATACAGGTATGGAACAAATACATGCCAGGCTAGACGAGATTCAGGGCACACAGCAAAATCAGTCCAGAGATGAGCCGAGGAGGAACCAGACCAGGATAAATCAGCACCTAGTAAAGGATCTTGAAGAGGAGTTTTCTGAGGAAATCCGATCCATAAACAGACCAAGGAGGGGCCACAGAAACCGTGATCAAGGTATGTATAACTCATTCTCTAGAAGAGCTGAAAGAAATGATGATAGCTGAGGGGGTTTTAAAATGAAAATTATTAGCTTTGAAGGTAAAAATGATCCTGATGCTTATCTTGAATGGGAAAGGAAAACATAACTCCTTTTAGATTGCCAAAATATCTCTAAGAAGGTTACTCATAAGAGAAGGTTATGAGAAAGACCAATAAATACTTGGCATACATAAACAAAGCTAATGAGAAAATGTTTTGTTCCTAATCATTATAATAGGGATCTCCATTACAAGCTTAGGCTTTTGACTCAAAGAGCAAGGAGTATTGAAGACTAATTTCAAGATATAGAGACTTTTATAATTAAAGTTAACATTGATGAGTCTCTTGATGCTACTCTAGCACGTTGAGGAAATGATGCACAAAGCGATCCTTATTGAACAGCAGATAAAAAGAAGGAAAAATATGAGATCATGCTTTGCACCAAAACTGAATGATCAAGACCAGGGTAAGTATTCTATCCAGTCAAATTCTGATTTGAAAACTAATGTATCTTCTCGGTTTGATAAAGGCAAAGCTGTGGACACCACGAGCAGAACTAGAGAAATTAGGTGTTTCAAGTGTCAAGGGCTTGGACACTACTCCAACAGATGTCCAAATCAGAAGATCATGATGATCACAGAGAAAGGTGATGTTGAATCTAAAGCTGGGCATGAAGATGTTGGTCAAATCTTTGATGAGGAACCACAGGAGCATGTGGAGTATCCGGCTCAAGGCAACTTGCTTGTCAGTAGGCGTTCCCTTAGTGTGCTGAATCAAATAGAAGAGACAGCTCAGCGTGCCAATTTCTTTCACACCAGGTGCCTTATCCAAGACAAGGTATGTAGTGTGGTCATTGATGATGGTAGCTGTACTAATGCAGCTAGTGAATTACTTGTCAGGAAGTTAAGACTTCACGTGGCTGAAGGATAAATGATAGATTCAGGTCAAAGAACAGGTGTTTGTGCCTTTGTCTATTGGACGCTACAAGGATGAGATTCAGTGTGATGTGCTGCCTATGGATGTCAGCCATATTCTCCTTGGAAGGCCGTGGCAGTATGAAAAGAAAGTGATTCATGATGGCTACACAAACCGCCAATCCTGTGAGCATGATGGCAGGAAGATCACTCTCGTTCCTTTGACTCCACAAAAATTTCAGGAATACCAACTTCAGATGAAGAAGAGCAAAGAACAAGAGAAATCCAAAGGGAAGAAGCTTGTTGGAGAGAACATCAAATCTGTGAGTAAGCATTATAATCTTCTCTTGAAATCTCTTGAAGGTACAAGTAAGTTTGTTTTTTAACTTAGCTGATCCTATCTTTGATGATTCTGGTCTGAAACTAACTTGTAAGCAACCGGAATTTCCGAGCAGCACTGATTTGAATTTTCAGGATAAAGGTGGAAATTTCAGGAGCTTGGAGCAGAAGGAAGCAATGGGAGAAGCAACCGAGCTGGGTCCAAATCCATTCTTGATCAGCCACAGTAAAATCAGTGAGATCTCTGAATGGAACAATCCTGATCTTAACTTATTTGTCTTGGTTTCCGGTGAAGAAGAAATTGAGCTTGAAAATGTTAAGGAATTTTGTGTTCCCAATTATATTTTTGATAACATGATTTTTTTCTTCTGAGAAGTTTCAAGAAAACCGTAATTTTTTTGCAAAGAAAAGTGTTTCCAATCTTGCTTTGAGTTTTGATCAGTTTGTGGAACAAAACAAGTTTTTGATAATCATAAGGAAGAACTGAAAACAGTTTTGGATAAAAAGGTTTTATTTGATCATTTAAGAAACTGTGTTTTTACCACATATGAGTTGGAGATTGAAAGTGCTTTGCCAATGGGGACAGACAACAAGCAGATTATGAGCTGTGGCCAAATCTGGACCATAAAGAACTTAATGATCATGGAGTTCACCCGGATGATCTTTCTCATGTCCTTCATCCGATTCAAAACCAAGGTGAGCTAAATTGTTTTCTGAGTCTTATGTTTCTAATACATTTCCTTTTCATGTTCCAGATTCAAGGACGAATCCTTTTCAACCAAGGGGGGAATGATAAGAAGCTGGCCAGCGACCCGGGCCAAACTTGAAGGCATGGTCCATTGGATGGGAATCTGCTTGTACCAGAGTTGGAAAGCCGGGGCAAAGAAGCTAAAACCAGGACCAACGGACACAGAAAGGCGTTTGCACGACAGGAATTGAGGTTGGCATGGTCGGATCCAATCTTTGCTCTGAGAAACCTAAAGTTTGTACAGCACATTCTGTGTATCAGTCCGGATTGGAGCAGCTCCTTGATATCTACCAGATGATCTTCTCACCCAAGATAAGCTCATCCTTCACTGTACCATTTCCCAAGATATGATGATTGCTCGAGAAAGAATCAGTTTAGCTCGACAAAATCTTGAAGAACATCACAGTCCATCTCTTCCCGGCATTGGATGTATTGCAGACCAGTTCGTTGGGGATAAACCCCGATTTTCAGATTTCTTCTTCAACTTTCACGACACAAACTCATTTCTTCCAGGGCTAAACTTCTCATCTGATGCCAAAGATCATATAAGAACATTCGGTCATGAGACTTTACCAATGGCCCGTGCTGACCCTTCCGTGCATCATGCCATGTACCATTTCACCGAGTCAAACACCATATAATGTATCTGGATAGGGAGCTGAAGGATTATTCTTTGCTGGTGTGTGGATTGAAGAGTCACTTTGATTCAGTTTTACAGTCTTCTATGTCTTATTTTCCACATACACATTTATTTTCTTTTGTCTTTTCATCTCTTTATCAATTCTATAAAAGGACAATTTCAGATCATAATAAAATAACTTTGATTTTGCTTATTGCTTCTTCTTTGAGAGATAATTCTCTTTATTTCAGTTTGAACTATTTTCATTTCTGGTTAAGGGTTCTTTCCAACAATAAATTCTTGAGTTAATGGTTATTTCTCAAGAACTTCAGGTAGCTCAAGAGCCATTCCGCAACTCTTGACGCTCCCTTCAATCCACTCCAGTTCCGAGCTTGTTTTTGCAGCCTCGGTCCATATCCAATGCATTCCAGCATTGAGTGCATTCCTAGGGTTCTATCAACTTGTTATTTTCATCGACACTGTTTTTGGATTTTTGTTAATCCGCCGTCGGCGTCATGCTAATCCGTTCAACTAGTTAGTTCTCATTGTCACAGTTTTGTTTGTTTGTGTGTTCCGGTGTAGTTTTTCAGAGTGGGTGTCCAAATTTTGCAGATTTACACATGGAATTTTAGTCTCATTTTTATGTTTCAAATCTATTTTGAATTCTATAAAAATGCTTACCGAAAAATCATTTCCAATGGATGTAGTTTTTTTTCTAGATATATCGATATAGGACATTTTAGAGATCTATCTGATATTATAACGGATAATAATTAATATACGGTGTTATCTAAATTTCTTTATGTATCTTAAATTATGTAGTTATAGTGCAAATAGAACTCTATTTTTGTGGCTGTATATACATATAAAATACTTTATTTTTCCCAGATCTATAAACATATGATTTTAAAGATCTATATGATATTATTGCTGTTAATAATTGGTATACGTATTATCTAAGCTAGTTTATGTATATATAATGTTATAGATATATTTTCCAATCTAACAGTTTTTTATGGCTTTATACAGGTATATATATTTTATATATTTCCCGCTACTTTTGTTTGTCTATCTACATGTGGTAATGTTTACACTGACACCATATATAGTGTTAGAACAGGATTATTGGAGTCTCCTACAAAGATTCTAAAAATTTAAAGAAAAGAAAAAATAGAAAAATTAGGAGAGAGGAGAGAAGAAGTTCCTAAAACAGAATTTTTAGAACATGTATCTTACCAAGTTCTACATGTGTCATCCTCTAAATTGTTATACTCATATAAAAAAAAATTTTTAATAGTTTTAAACAAAATATATTAAAATATTATTATCTTCATTTTTAGAATTTTTTTTAAAGAGATTTTCCAATAATCATGGTCTTAGTTCACTGATTTAATGACTCCACATTCTTTCATTTTTTTATGAGAAATTGCATCAGATATACACCCGGGCGGATGATTTTAAGAAAGTATAAAAGCTGGAAAATGAGTCTTGTACAACCCTATGAAGTAGAACAACTCAAGTAGATATTTTTCTTATTTTCGGATAACATATTTGTTAGAGTTTACCTAAATAAACATATGTATACTAATTAGTATGAGTTTAGTGTTTAAGGGCTTTATGGTTTGGATTTAGAGTTTTGGTTTAGGGTTTAGTTTGAGGGTTTAAGGTTTAGGTTGAGAGTTTATGATTTAGTTTTAGGTTTGGGTCTAGGGTTTAGTATTTGGATTTAGGGTTTATTTTTAGAGTTTGGGTTTAGGATTTAGAGTTTAGGGTTTCGGTTTACTTTTAGGGTTTTGTTTTAGTGTTTAGGTTTATGGATTTGGTGTTTTTAGGTAAATTTATATTTTTTAAATAGACATATTTACATATTCCATGTTTATATTTTACTAGCGAACAGTTAAATTAACTCGTTACGTGTAAAACGATATCTGTAAATTTTAGCAAAGCTGTATAGTTAATTTGCAACATATAAAGTTAACATCTACTCCCTCTGTTTTTTTTTTTCAATTGTCATTTTAAGGTTATGCAAATATATTAAGAAAAAATAATTAATTTCGTTAGATTTTCAATACAAAAACATCATTAGTTATATACCTAAACACAATTCAACTAGTAACAAAACAATCTAGTTAATAAAAATATTTATAAAAAAAATAAAAACTAATAAATTTTACATTGAAAATTAAAAACAAAAACTAATTTAAAATAATTTTTTTTATCTAAAATGACACTTTTTTAAAACCGGATAGAGTAATATTTTAGGTAACGAACGCAGATGATTTAGAATGAAAGAATTTTAATCGCCAAACGGTAGGGTCAGTGTCGTAATCTCTAACATGTTAAAGTTACTGTTAATGGGGTATTGCAATTTATAAGGTATGTTCTCAGTTTTTTATTTTATTTTGTGTATATCCAACATATTGTCATTTTATTTTAAATGATTATATGTCAGATTATGGGAATATTGAGTTCCCTTTTCGTATTTTTGCCGACAACTGTTGGACAAATTCCTATTTTAATTTGAACATAATTAGGCCTTCATGATTTTTCACGTGTAACAAATTAATTAGCAATGTACGTTTATTTTTCATGTTAATTAGCAAACCGTGATCAAGGTATGGATAACCCATTTTCTAGAAGAGCTGAAAGAAATGATGATAGCTTAGGGGGTTTTAAAATGAAAATTCCTAGCTTTGAAGGTAAACATCTAATTGCATGCAGCATAATTTCATATCATGTTCTTTAAAAATATAGACACGTAAACCAATTCTATATGGACAATGTGATAAACGATGGAAATTAATTACAATTTTTTATTCATTCTTTATCCATATATCTTCACTTGGTTTCTCGTTATATTACATATGTGATCGGCTGGATTTATATCCTAACTTCTATTGCAAGTGCACAGCATTGATATTGTAATACAGATGATTCGAATTCCAGAGGATCAGTTTTACACTATAAATCTATGAAAATTAAAATTAAGCTAAGACCATATATAAGTTTGTTGGTTGTCACAGTAACAAAGAAGCAAATAAATATCAATGTAAAACGATAGAACAAAGCATTAGATTAAGGGCAAGTTCACATGAATTCAGAGATCATAAATCGAACAACTATTCAGGCATAATTAAGAACATGTCTCGAACTCAAACATAAAAGTAAGACTGAACCACTGTCGTGGCATCAACAACTTTATCTAGCAACCTAGAATTCTAAACTGTCGTTTGAACTTATAATTCTAGACAAACATTAAGAACATGTTTGATATGTTCACAAATTGCAGTAACATCAATTGTCGTTGGCTAAGGACAATGTGCTCATCTATGTTCTTTCAGGCATTTTAACAATCATTTTTGGTGCATTAAACAACCTAAACTCAGAAACTAGGTAGCTCATCTAATTTTCGCATTAAGATCAACAATAGATGAAGACACTCGACTGATGCAGCCCCATTTTTGTTCAATTCATTGATTCATGAATCCCCTTGAAACCCTGAATCTAATAAATGACTACTCAGACATGGACAAACAAAGCACTGCAATAGATGAATGAAAATCCATGAATGAAACAAATAGACAAAGAGGTTTCAGAATTCTTCTCCAAGTGTTGAAGATATTTATTCTCTCTAAATCAAACAAGGTACAAAGTTCTCTAACGAATTGTGTGTGTGTATAAAAGATAAAAAAAATAATGATGATAAAATTTGCAGAAGGCGGCTCTCTCTTATTGGTTTTTTTTTGTTCAAATTAGGTAATCTTGTGTTTTCTCCTTTTCTTTCTGTCAGGTTGGAGCATGTACTCCGAAATAGGCAAAATCGGGAGCAGGTACTCCCGTGTACAATTTGGGCTCTTTTGCTCAGTTTCATCTCTTTTTTGCTCCAAAGGCTCCAGCAACTCCAAACCTCGTCCAAAACCTTCATTTGACCTGAAATACCCTAAAATAAACTCAAAAGACTCCAAATATATTAAATAACAAAGGTTAGAATGAGTCAAAATCATACCATATAAATCTGCATTAACTTCATTTTCTCCATAAATTCATATACTTTTATATATATCAACGTAAATGTTTCATATTGCAGTCTACATCTTCACATAACAGACTACATGAAATATTATATGTGTTAAACATCTAATTGCATGCAACATCATTTTGTATCATGAAATATAAAAACCTAGATACATAAGTCTAATATATATGGATGACGTGAGAAACAATTAACATTAATTATAATTGTTTTACTTATTTCTTATTCATATATTTTCACTCGGTTTCTCGTTTTAATACATTTCCATCCAATATTTTTATTTGGTTTCTCGTTTTAATACATCTGCATATGATATGCAGCATATCAATTCAGCATTATCTTAGACAAAGCTATTCTACAGCTATTAAGGTATAAGCTGATAGAAAAATAAATATCAAAGCTTTTTTTAAGGGAGAATTAACCAAATAATACATGATAATTTGGAAATTAATTATTTATGACATTGATTTTGTAAACTAACCCTCAAATTTTAAAAGTATTACAATTTTTTCATTGTGAAAAAACTATGTTCATCGATGACCAATAATTTAATTTTGTTTTATGCTAACATCAATATCAACTAACATCAATATGTTAACTCTAATATCAGATAAATAATATATAAATAATAGTAATATTATTATGATTACATAATATTATTATAATATAAATAATGGACCCTTAATTTGGAGTTAAAGAGAATTATAGAACCCATAATTTCTCTCTCCAACAAATGTCATTTTATGCCAATCAAACTCTTTTATTTTCTAAATAATAACGAAACTGCCATTATCCTAGATTTAATTTCAATTTTGGTGAAAATGAAATGACATTCATATCCTCATCTTCTTCAATTATTCACGATATTGTCATTATCATCAATTTTTTCAACCACCATTAACAACCAAATTTAAAGTTGTAAATGCTAAAACCACCTGAATTTAAGCTATAAAATCATATACATGACTCTCATATTCCCAGTTTCTTCAATTTACCCTCCATTTTTATCCCTAAAACTCCATATTTTATATTCTCAAATTTTAAAATGCTTCATTCTTGTCATATGTGGTGATTTTGCACAAATATTGGGTGGACTTCTTCGATGTCGACCATATTCGATGTTCTGGACGGTTCTCCAAGCTAAAAAACCAGTCATAAGGTCAATTTATGTTAATTTCTTGAATTTCATATATTTTTCACGAAAGTAAACTTCACATGAAGTCTACTCAATTTAAGCCTACGGGTAATGTCTAATATATGTTAGTTTTGCGTTTAACAATTTTCTCGGATTCTGTGCTGCAGAATTCACTAGAAGTCTAATATATTCTTTTGAAAAAAAAAGTGGCGCATACTTCAATTGCAGTCTGTGTGTAGTAGATTTCTAGGTAAAGTCTACTGGGGCTTAGTTTTGCATTTGACAAGGACGAAAACATTTTAGAAGTCTACGGCTGAAGTCTACTAACCGAATTTAAGGTTAACCAAATATTGACTTTATAAGGCTATATTTGTATTTGACTAAAATGTTATGGAATTGACTTATAATAAAGTCTACTAATTAACGAAAATTAAGTAGACTTCATGTGAAGTCTATAATTAATTTTTATTCGACAATCGTGTCAATGCAAATCTAACAACAGTAGGTAGACTTCAGGTGAATTTTAGTCAGAAAACTCAAATTTTGGTCAACTGCAAAACAAGACCTCCCGAGAAGTCTACTTCTGGAATAGACTTCTCCGAGATATCTACATTTAGAGTAAACTTCATAGGGAAGTCTTTTAATCGAGTATACTTCTCCTACACTTCTACCCTTGACGGAGAAGTCTACATGAAAAGGTAATTGCAAAACTAGACCCTCGTAGACTTAAGGTGAAGTCTACTTTTGGCGGCGACGTCTACTAATTACGGCGAAGTCTACTCGCCATTTTATTGGAAATGCAGAAGTATTAGGGGGTGTGTTAGGCTATAAACTTTCATGTGTGTGATTTTGGCGCGATTATATAATATATTGATGAAGTAGTCAAATTTTGGTCGAATTAGGCAGTTAGGTCATCATAAGTAGACTTCGTTTGAAGTCTCCGTAGTGGACTTGGAGTAGAAGTCTATATATTTAAAATTGTAATTACAGGAAAGTTATAGTTAATTTTTAAGATTTTCCTTTTTGTGGGGGTGTGTTAGGCTATAAGATTTCATGTATGTGATTTTGGCGTGATTATATAATATATTGATGAAATAGTTTTTGGTTGAATTAGGCAGTTAGGTCATAATAAGTAGACTTCGTTTGAAGTCTGCGTAGTGGACATTGAGTAGATGTCTGTATATCATGAAATTTGTAATTAATGTGGTGGTACATGTAACGCCCCCTAACCGATCCAGGACTTTAGACGGGCGAACCGGCCGTCCAACAAT
>KE155740.1:151339-161487 GCA_000411075.1 Sisymbrium irio | reverse complement strand
CTCCACTCGTGAATATTCTTTTCACACTTCTCGCTTGGGTGGCTTCGCTCCATTTGGCATTGTGGGCAGTGACTCCATCTATAAATACCTCGTTCTCTTAACTTCAACACTCATCACCAACATCCTTCCTTCTTTTTCCAACGCTAAGTCCCTTACTTCCTTCTTAAATGCTCGATTTTTCTCTTCCCGGCCGTATCGGGTCAAAACATCCAATATCGGGCTCTAAGTGTTTTCTCCTCGACCACTCAGGCTTTTCTTTCTTTCTCCAGCTAGAAAAACTTAACTCTTCCTCCTTTGGCTTACCGACGCTGATCCTCTATCATCTAAGATCTGGAAATAAATTTCCCTTTCTCGGCTTAGCCCATTTCGAGTCTTCTCGGGTTACAGGGTAACGGTCTCCTTTTTCCTCGAGCCTCCTTGCTTCTTTTTGATCACAGAAAATCTCTCCATGCTACGAGTGATTCAGACTAACTCGCCTGACAAGAGTGTAGTCTTTTAGTACCTCGGCCGCTTGTATTTACTCCTTGATGCCTCCTTCTTCTTCTCGGATTTTTAATCGGATCAAATGAATTTTATTTGATCTGATTCTTCTTGCTATGGCTTCAGGACTTCCTAGGCTTGCTCTGGTTAAAATCCCGGAATTTTTAAAATTGACCTTCAACGCTTCCTTCGCCGAGTCCTCTTCGGGTCGTTTTCTAGTCCTTCGAGCGGGTTACTACAGTACATGTTTTGGTTTGCAGGTAATGGCTCAAATACCGGTTTATTAATGATGTGGACTACAGTGAATATGGAAAAGTTAAAGATGAAGATGGGGAGGAAATCAGTTTTGAAACGTATTTTGGTGGTCAGGCAGGCCGATTGAATACTTCTTGGTCTGATAATTTAGGGAGATTACAGAGTTTCTCAACCAAGGATGAGTTGTTATTGGAGCTGTGTTTGACCGTTGTGATGCAAAAATTTGCATTCAAAGTCTACAAGTTTATGTTTGTCGCAAAGTGTTGTGTGCGAGAATTCAGATGGAATATTAGAACGACTGCAAAGAACAACGAGAAAACATTTTGGGTCACAATATATAAACGTGCATACATGTTCTGTGGCTGATCGAGCAGCTATATGTAATCGCTGCACACCGAAATATATTACAAGGATTTTCATAGAGCATGTTGGAATAATCAATTGTATTGTTCCAAAGCACATCGAAGATGCAATAAGGAACATTTTTGGTATGAGAATAGATTATACAACTTCGTACAGAGCCTTGATATATGCGCAATAGTTGGTTAGGGGAACGGCTGAAGCAGGATACGCAAAGTTGCCGGCTTATTTGCAGCAAATAAAGCAAACAAATCCAGGAAGTGTGACTGACCTTGTACTTGACGAAGATAATCGGTTTAAATACCTTTTCATCTCATTTGGAGCTTTTATATCTGGTTTTCAGTATTTGAGGCGAGTTATTTTTGTTGATGGAACTCATCTGCCCGGGAAGTACGGTGGTCTTTCACTTGTCGCAGCCGGCCAGGATGGTAACTTTCAGATATTTCCATTGGCTTTTGGTATTGTGGACTCCGAGTGTGATGCATCTTGGGACTGGTTTTTTAACAAATTGTAAATCTGTTTCTCGGATGAATATGCTATGTTTATAGTGTCTGAACGGTGCTTGTCAATCATTAAAGCATGTGCCAATGTGATACCTTGGGCAACATGAGGGATCTGATATTACCATCTTCAAGAAAACATAGCTAGTAAATATGATGGGAGGCACATTATGTACTTGGTCAAAGGTGCTGCATATGCCCACACCTTTGAGGAGTATGAAAGAAACATGGATAATATAAGGTATATAAATCCTTGTCTTGCAGCTTACTTGGAGGAGGCGGATCCAGCATTATGGTCTCGAGTTTACTACTCGGGAGATAGATACAACATAAAGACGAGCAACATTGCAGAATCTATCAATGCTGCACTTAAACATGCCCGATGCTTTCCCATCTCATTTCTTTTTGAGTATGTGAGAGAGAAGTTAGGTAAGTGGTTTTGAAAAGTAGAGAATATGCCTTGAGTCTGACAACACAGCAAAGCCAAGGAGTTGAGTATTTGTTGGCTACACGTCAGCATTATGCAGATATGATGACGGTGCAACAAATAGATAAATGGTGTTTCAATGTTAAACAAGGCTCACATGACTGTGTTGTTGATTTGGAAGCACAATCTTGTGCATGTGGTGTGTTTAATGTTGAACAAATTCCTTGCTTACATGCAATTGCAGCTTCATCAGCGGCTGGTATGCATATGTCTAACCTCTATATATTTTCTAACCTTGTCCATCCATGCAACTCTTCTCCATGGGTAATTCTTGAATGCATCTTAATCCATGACTAGCCTAGCCATCTTTGCCCGTGTAGATAATTTGGGTTTCCATGCTTCTACAAAACCAGCATAGATGTCTATATATCCCATCCTAATCCGATCCTCCCGAGGCCATGTCGACGCATAGCTACAAGCTTGGTCAGATCGTCTATACTAGGCCCACATCAATATGCACACCAATCTTCTCCCAGAATTACGTCATCTCTTAGCTGCTGCATATCCTTGACGTAGTCACAATTGAGTCTAGTGAGGTGTTCAAACTCCAACAACGAAAATCTCAAAAGGGTTTACATAAACGAGACTCCATATCTTGTAATTCTTGTTGCAAGATATCTGAAAACCCAGCATATAATGCACCAACCAAGACGCCCAACCAAAATCTAACCTGTGGAACTTTTAAAAATACACCTAACCTAGATTCACTAGTCTCTTCCCACTCAACCTCATTCAGTAGGCCAGCGCGTGCAGTGAAAAACTTCATATCGTTGCTGTAGTAACCGATACTTTTAAGCGCCACGGGTTCACCACCCTTTGTGAATAACCTGTGTGGGAATACAGGCTGCTCCATACTACAGACATAATAGAATGTGTATCAAAGTCTATTTTAGAAGTCTACTTTAGAAGTTTTCCTGTTAGCAAAAATATTATTTGACTAAAAAGATAAGTGACGGATTTAGTGTTAGTGATATTTAGATGAAAATATATCGGCATTGCCATTGATCTATTGTATTACTTACAGTTGCATGTGCGACGATGATTTTCAGCAAATCTTCAGCATGATCGGTGGACGATTTCCAAGTATGAGGAAAATTGATTCTTCATCTTGTCTTGAACGGCTTAACATTTTTGAGGTTAGTAAAACCTCTCACCATTTTAGTATTTGTGTTTTTCATGCAATTTTTTTAGTTGGTTAGAGATGATAAACAAACTTGAAGGGAAAAAGTATGTATAGTAGAGTTTTAGGTTAGTTTTCATTAGGTGATGATCATAGAGGAGGTTATAGAAAAATTGTTCAAAATTCATGGAATGCGAATATCAAGGGGGAAGTTATTTAGAGGAGGAAGTTATTGGGGATTTATACTGAGTCAAAATGGATTTAGTGGAATATTGGAGTAGATTATAACACATTTTGAGTTTGTTAAGTGCCATCGTGCTAGTAACCGTATTTTTAAGATTTGTAAACATAAAATAATTCAATTAGATTATAACACGTTTCTAAGTTTAAAATGCAGTGGCAAAGTATAAATATATAGTAGGTATATGCTGTCTGAATTTTCTGGATAATTGATATTTACAACCATTTGGCATGGTTTATTTCACTAACAAATCAAATCGTCTGGATGATTGCAATTTACAATCCAATTTCATTGTGGTTCAATCATATATGGCTCCACGAGTCTTCTAACTATTCTCTGATTAAAATTTCGTTCTATCCTTTGATCTATTATCTCATTTCTCCATGTAAATCAGGTGACTCGAGATACCAAAAACATAAAAACATGAAGCTGTCAGAATCTTGTTCGGAACTATAGTCAAATAGCCTTTTCGTTATAAAGTCTGAATGATAGGTATAAATGGGCTTTTATTTTCTCTGTATTAAATTGGTTTGAATTAGTTATAACACCTTATGAATTAATGGGCCAAATTCAGTTAAAATGAGATATAAATTGAATATATCATCTTGTGTGTTACTAACCATATTATTAACGATGACCAACTTTTTGTGTTCCTAATATATCCTTAATGAATTAGTTAGAAAAAAATTAAAAAGTAATGGCAAAGTTCCTAATAAACAGTAGAAAAAAAGTTGTTATTCTCTTTTAATAAGATAGATATCACATAAGATCAATACTATGTGTTAACTGATAAGCATAATCGAATAAATATCACATGGGCCTTCACAATCTCAACAAGGGTACAAGGTGATGGGCCCTCTCAAACCTTCTGAGCGGCTCTTCAAACACTATGAACCAGTGTTTGCGGTTGTTCAGGTTTC
Organism: Sisymbrium irio; assembly: GCA_000411075.1. Taxonomy (NCBI): domain Eukaryota; kingdom Viridiplantae; phylum Streptophyta; class Magnoliopsida; order Brassicales; family Brassicaceae; genus Sisymbrium; species Sisymbrium irio. The sequence goes on along the minus strand of KE155740.1, from coordinate 157,124 downwards.
GTGTCTGCTCTCTCTTTCTCTGTGGTGTTGGACAAAATTGTTACTTTCATTTTACATTGTCGCTGATGTTGGATGTTTTGATTGCTCTCCTGTACATTGGTTCGCATCAGTTCAAGCAACTGGGACTCCATCTTCACAGAGAAATTGAAATTCTGTGACATTAATGGTAAGGTATTGTTAACATCTTTGCTATTCTTTTCTCCAAAGTTTTTTTGTTTAGGATTCATGATCGTTCTTAATTCTTGTCTCTTTCTGTCTCTTTTACAGTTGATACTGACCAAGGTTCTTCTATTGGGGTCGGCAAGCCAGACGATTATTGGTAGGCCTATCTTGCCTGATGCGACTGTTCATGCTGTGGTGGAAGAGCATGTAAGTGTCTCACTGTCTTTCTTGGTTGCTGTTTTATAATCACTAGTGAAGCTGTGCATAACAAGGAAAAAAAAAAAAGAGTTTATTGTTGATAGCGAAATACAAAAAAAACATCTACTCTCATGAAATCTTTGTTTGCTGAATACGATGATGGATGAGAAAAACCTTAATCAGCTACTGATAAGAATTTGAAAACCTTGAGGAACGATGTATGGACGACAAGTTATTAGATTAGTGTTCATGTATTGTTTGGTGAAACATCGTCAACGAATGAGAGTAACTCAATGAATGTCTTGATGTATTATAGGAAAGGCGTAGAAGCATTTACTCACGTACTAATAGTCTAATAGTTTGCATCCCTGTTGTTTATTTTCGCGTCTAACTAGTTGAATAACTCTGTGTGAGTGACAGGCGTTGGATGAAAAAGTGCTCATTTTCAAAAAGAGACGAAGGAAGAACTATAGGAGAACCACATGACATCGACAGTTATAAATTACAACTCCTTTATTTGTTTCACCTTTGTTTATTATATCTCTTCGAGCTCCTTTCATGAAGTTTGTGTGTTTTTTTGATAATTTAATACTTATGTCCAGGAATTGACAAAGTTGAGAATAACAGACATACAAGGAATTGAGAAGCCAGAACGACGATTGTCCATAAGCCTTCCATGGCAGCTGATACAGAGCAACCAGAGGCTGAGCTATTTGGATTTGTGTTTTTTCACTTCTGGATATGCCAAAGTTGTAGATCAGCAAGAATGGCATCTAATAAGCATTTCAATACAAGGTTATGAGCGATGGGAGAAGTCTTGATCTTCTTCCTTGTGAATGTGACTTTAAAACGAACAGAGGAGGATGTCACCGACGGAAGTAGTTGCAGCACATGAGGAAGAGGATGATTGGGTCAGATTGAACTCAACTTTATCCTAATAGTATTTCTTGAACTCAACTTTGTCCTACTAATATACTAGGTTTAATGATAATCAGATTTTGACCCTTAGAATTGATTTTCATATTCTAATAAACTAATAAACCAAGAAATCCCATAAACTAAACTAATTAACAAACTAATTTAGTTTTTCTCCTCCGCCAAATTTTCCTCTTCTTGATTCCCTCGATTGCGAAGTGTCCTCTTCCTCGGATTTGGTGATCTGGGGGACACTCTCTCTGCTGCAGAAGAAAAGCTTTAATATAGTCAGGTGATTCCCATGGATGAGTTCAACCTTCATCTCACTGGTGATATCCACGCCATAACTGCTTCCAACAATCTCTTAGCCGCTGCGATTGACACTCATGGAAAATCCGACAAGGCTCTTTTTAACAGGCTCTGCCCTCCTAATAAAGAAGGGAAGCGTAGTTTCAGCGACATTATGTTTAGGCGGTTGACAAAGCTTGGGATCTCCAAGACCACTCCCGAGGAGCTTACTCCGGAAGAGATAAAGAAATTTGCTAGGCTTGATGTTGATCCTGATTCTATCACCTGGAGAAGTGTGATGGATGTTAATGATCGGTTCTTGAGAAAGATTACTATTGGTCAGGGACCTGAGGAGAAAGGGATGACTAGAGAAACCCGGTTTGACATTTCTGTTGCTAGTGAGATTATGGCTGTTTTGGCTTTGACAACCTCTCTAGGTGATATGAGAGAGAGGCTTAGGAAGATGGTGCTTGGTAACAGCAAGGCGGGGGAACCGATAACAGCAGATGATCTCGGTGTTGGAGGAGCCTTGACTGTTTTGATGAAAGACGCTATTCACCCGACACTTGAAGGGACACCTGTCCTCGTTCATGCTGGTCCTTTTGCAAACATAGCTCACGGAAATTCATCTATCGTTGCGGATAAAATCGGATTGAAGCTGGTGGGACCTGGTGGATTCGTTGTAACTGAAGCGGGTTTTGGTTCTGACATTGGAACAGAGAATTCATGAATATAAATTGTCGAACACTTTGATTCCACTCCTATAATCTTGTCTTCGAAAAGCGAAAGTGATGGCTGCTGTTAATGGGTACCAAGGGAACACTCCGGCAGATCCTCCGGCGTCTAACGGATCAAAGCAACCTGCCACTCCGACTAAGACTGTTGACAGCCAATCTGTTCTCAGAAGGTATCATCTTCCTCCATCTTGCTCGAACAAAACCATTCATACTACTCAAAGCTTTGATCTTTTTTTCGGCCTAGATTTTTAATTTAGATTCTCTTTACTTTTAAACGCAGGCTTCACTAATGGGCTTGATGGTAACTTATCAGCGAATCTTGAACCAACTTTGTTTTGTAGTCAAGATGCTCATATGGACTTGATTTGGTTGTTTTTTCAGATGGGCGGTGATCCGGGAATATCTGCTTTCCCTGAGGAAGACAACATATTCTGCTGGAAAGGAACAGTCACAGGAAGCAAAGACACTGTCTTTGAAGTTTGAAGGAACTGAGTACAGACTCTCACTCACTTTCTCTAATGACTATCCTTTCAAACCTCGAAAGATCAGGTTCCAGACCTCTTGCTTCCACCCCAATGCTGATGTCCATAGCAACCTCTAATTTGCGTCACAGTATAGTACGGAACATAGTTTTCAGTTGTCACCGTTTTTTGATGCTTTAAATACTATGAATTTTCTTTAGAAAGCAATTTTATATTAACTGGGCGTTGATTGTTGTTCGGCACAGGTAGACTTTTTCTTGCCATTTATGTGTTCTTGTTCGTGAATGGTTATAATATTCTCATCCTATCTGCTTTACTGAAATGAAAATGTTTTTGTTTTCCAGTTTGGTATCTCACCGGAGCGCTCTGAAAGCAATTTTGCTCTGTCCCATTTCTTCAATATCGTCACAACATGCAGTGATGACAACAGCAAGGTATTGCTCTGTTCCTAAGAACCATACAGATCTACGATTCTAGAGGCTGACCTCATATAATCAATCTACTCTATATATATTTCCAGTCTTATGTTTCAACAGTCCAGTCAAAAACATATCCGGTAACTGGATTCCAGGGGCATCCTGAGGTACATACTCACAAGTGAACTTACATCTCTCATTTAGTCCTTTCGCGCCTAGGCTGAACTATCACTGTGGCCCATTGCGTTATCCTATAATTTGTGGTATATTGGTTTACAGCTTTTATAAAAGAAAAATCTCCGTCCAACACTCTGCAAAATAATGCATTCGAGTGGGGATTATCCAGAATTTCACACTCCGAGGACGCTATCCAGGTGACTCAGCTCGCTGCGAATCATCTAGTCAGGTCAGTTCTCTATTCATTATAATTACTGAATCTTTATGTGAAAATTGGTAGGCATGATCTTGAAGTTAACGGAGGAAAAGGTCTAATCGTTGACCCAAGAACCAAATACGTCTATCAACGGCCATGAATCAAACCTCATCCCAAAGGGTGAAAAAAATCATCAAGACAAAAGAGTTACCTTATCCAGTCAATTGTATGTGTTGCTGCTTTTTGTGCAATATTTGTTTATTCTTTCATGTTTGGTCTAAGACACTTTCGCTACCCTTTTGTGTTGATGTCAGGAGCAAGATAAAACCCTCTTTTAGCTTTTAATGTAATCTATGTTTGAATCTTGTTAATATTTATATAACCACTCTTCTCTCTCTTTTTTTTTTTTTGTCTCTCTTATCAATGTTCTTGCTTAAAGCTGAAGATGACACAATACATGCCATTGTTTAGATCATGCTCGAACTCAAAATCAACAGTGTAAGCCATTATCGGTAGATTTTCAAAAATATCATTAGATTCCAAAGAAAGTAACTTATCTCATTTTTTTTCGTATCAACATTAAATTTTTTTCATTACTGGAAAATTTCCACAAACTAATATTACATAGGTCATAATAGCCAAGTAGAGAAAAAAAAAAATCTTTGACAAAATATTCCGAAAATATGAGAATATTTAGTTACCATATTTCCTAGATTTTATGATATTTTCGCAGAATATATATTTTACAATCCACAGAAAAAAAGTAAAAAAATGGAAGATGTATTCTATAAATTGTGGATATATGTACTTCAAGTAGAATATATATTCCGGAAGACGGTATAAAATAGACTAAATACTAAAATGTGTAATCTACTAAATCAGTGAAATCGCAGAAATTAGTGTACTGAGTAGAAACTATAATATATGTGTCCGTAGATTTATCAGAATATGTGGAATTTGTATTCTAAATATTGTAGACTTAGACTAAATTATAGAATATATATTATAAAGTCCCGTTGACGGTGAAATTTAATTTCTGGCAATGTAGAATAGAAAATTATTTTCACTTATACCCATATGTTTCAACTCAAAAAAAATATACATGTATCCTTTATATTGACTTTATAATTATTTTCACTTATTTTTAAAACTGTTAAAACTATTTATAATAATTATTAGATATGTCAAAGGATAAATTAGGTTACAAAAAAAAAGAGAAAGAAGCAATAGGATAAAAAAAAATTAAATCCGACCCATTTATATAATTCTGCATACTATTTACAATGTTTTCAGTATTGTTATTGATTTTGGTATGTCAATGCTCTTTTCTTTCTCTCTCACATTTTAACCCTATATATTGTGATTATTTACAGTTTTACATTTACGTTCTTGACTTCTTTTTCCAGTTCCGAACATTAAATATACTAGATAAATCTTTTGTTTGTTAATCTTTCTGTAACATAGTTTTTTTTCATTTTTTTAATGTTTTAGCCGTTTTGTTTTGTTTTCATGTTAACAAACTATTTGAGCAGTTGGTGATTATTTTTTTCTTGTGTTTTACTTTTTTTTAGTATGTATTTATATAATACCTTTTATAACTTGAAGTCAAATCGTAACTCACTATTGTTTTAATATAATTCTGAGTGCATTTATTCGATATCGGAAATACGGTTAAAAACTTTGTATTGGAAGTTTGGGAAATGAATAATTTCTACTTTATAAATGCATAATTGTTTTACTTGCTAAACATATCACCCTTTATATTTTTGAAGATTTTTTTGTGTTTTTTGTGTTTTTTTTAATTCTGTGGCGGGTGAAAAAGTTGGCATTATGGAAACAAAAGGTGTCACAACACCAGGATCATCAGATTCAAGAAGCTTGGTTAGCGATGGGTTGGTGAAAGAAAGAAGGGAAGTATGTGTTAAACAATCTAAATTTAACCAATGAAATTGTTGCAAATGGACATGATCATAAACATACATGGTTAAGTTATTCTGGAATTTAATCATTGTATCTATGGGACAACTCAGAGAACGTCTGGAGAAAGAAGAGACAATGATTTTAAATAAATATTAAAATATTGTTATGATGCTGCATTTTGTGTTAAAATTTCTTTTAATGTTATTTTTTTTTTCTAATGTGGTTTGTTCTCACTTCTTTTCTAATTATGGTCCACGTTTCCCAATTTGGTTTGGTCTTTTTTTTCCCTTTGTC
>KE155740.1:118021-134256 GCA_000411075.1 Sisymbrium irio | reverse complement strand
ATTCACCTCATAGAAAAATTAAGCTCTTTAGCATCAATGCTGCCAGAAGCTTCCTTGATCTCTTGCCACTTCTGCTGATTCAACCCATGATGACATCTGGGTCTCTCTTTTCTCGAAACACCTCTCTACAAAGTCGACTGAAATAGTAACAACATCAATTCAAAAGAACTATTAAATCCCAAGAAAATGAAGACTTTCCATCGAGAAACCAACACAACATAACTCAATTCAAACTCTAAACCAAAATCTAAACTATTAACACTGTAAATAGGTTCTCGGAAATTTACCCGGCAGATGTGGAGAGAGTTGGTGTGACGTTTTGGATGTGAGGATGACTATTTATAACCATATCTTTGAGAGGGAGGTTGAGGGTGAAGAGGGACCGTTTGAGTCTAATGGATAAGAAACTACAGAGTCATTGGGAGGTGAAGCAATCAACAGCAATTATGGAAAGAATAAGAGATGAAGTGGTAACCGCCGTGAAGCGTTTTTAGTATCAGAAGTGAATCAATGGTGGTATTAAAGAAGTATGTGCTGTTTTTTAGGGAATTAGAGGAGACATGTCTTGTGGAGGTTAGAGGCGAGAAACAGAAAATGAAGGACGAAGGTATTAAAAAAGGTAGGTTTGTTTTTATGGGTCTTCGATGTTAGAACATTTTTAGTTTGGGCTAGATTGTGTTTTAAAGCCCAACCGGAAACAACAGCGTGAGTTTTAGTTGTTGACACGTGTCCACTTTAAATCAATTCTAAAAAACCAACATGGATACCCTCTCAAGCCAAAGATACCTCCTTTTATTAGTAGAGATATCGACTTCTCACTGAAATCCACATGGGAGACTTCATACGAATGTTTAAAAGCAATGACATAAGTGCCTTCAAAATCCAAAACCTTGATTTCTATGGTTGTATAATATATAATAATGTCAAACTCATACATATGCAATTATATAACATATTACATACTCTGGAAGCAGAAAATCTTCAAAATTATTTCTAAATTTGCTATAATTGCATTTTAAAATTATGCCTACTTCTCATAGAAGTCCAACAAGTAGACACAACTAGAATTCTAAAAGCTAGACAACTATAAGAAGTCCTCTATCAGGTCTATTTTTGCAATTACAATTTACAAAGGCAGATTGTAAACAAAGTCTACTGCGGTAGAATACTTCTTTTACAGTCTCCCTTCGTTAATTTTTTGGTCAGTTTTGCAATTGATTCAAAATCGCGATTTAGACTTCGAGATGAAGTTCAACAGTTAAACTTCATTTGCAGTATATTTTGGCTATTTTTTGCAATTGACCAAATCATTGATTTTGAGATACACTTCATGCTTTCGTGTAGACTTATGAAGGACGTCAACTTTCAAAAGTAGACTTTTTCGTCACGTCTATTTACGAAAGTAGACTTCGTGGTGGTTAGTTTTGCAATTTTCCAAATTTGACTTTTTGAAATAGACTTCAAACAAAAGTCTCAGACTAGACTTCGTTTGCGACCTGCTGTGGTTAGTTTTACAATTGACCAAAATTTAATTGAATTAATTAGTAAACTTCGTTTCGCCATCTACTAATTATTTTTATTCAAAAATTTACGGGTCAATGTTTTAAAATTTTGGTCAATTGCAAATATAGCTAAAGTAGATTTCTATTGTAAACTACAGTACAAAGACTTCATCTTGTAGTCTTTTTAAAAAATGTCAAGAATTTGGTCAATTGCAAATATATACCTTAGTAGACTGAAAATGAAGTCTGCGCCTGAAGGTAAGAATGAAGTCTGATACAAAAAAAAAAAAAATTTCAAACGAAATTTTTTTCAGTCTACGGCCTGAAACTCGAGAAATTCTTGAATTGCAAAACTAACTACATAATAGACTTCACTGGTATACTACAATGGTAGACTAACAAATGACGTCTACTTTCGCGGAACAGATATGAAAGTCACAAATCTACTGATAAGGTACCTTGTGAGTGGTTGTTTCGCTTCGTCAAGGACCTAAAACGTCGTATTTAGTCACCACCAAAGAAGCCCAGCCGATATTTATGGAAAAATCACTACAAATGACATATCACAAGATAGAAACATTTCAGATTTGAAAATGAAAAATATGGAGTTTTAGAGATGAAAATGGAGAGGAGATGGAAGAAAATGAAGGTGGTTGAAGCATTAAGAGATTCAAATGTGGTTGTTCATTGTGGTTGAACTTTAATGACGATGACACAAATGTAAATAAGTGAAAGTGATAAGGACATGCATGCAATTATAATTTTCGACAAAAATTAAATTAAATCAGAAATAATGACATTTTATTAATACTTAAAGAACCAAGCCCGTAAAGAAGAGAAATTGGAAAATGTTGGAGAGAGAAAAATTTTAGCTTAAATACACTATTGACTCTAAATTGGTGATTAGTTGTGAAAGAAGCCACCAAAAAGGGATAAATGCATATTAATATTTTAAAGTTTATCTTTACAAAATTTTAGTTTTAAACATTTATATCAAAATATCAATTCATAAATTTTATATGTTTTAAAAAAAATTATTAGTCAAATTATTAATTTAGATAAACATTTAAAGAAAATAATTTGGTAATTTCACTTATGAATAATTGTATTTTCCCGAAAACAAAAAAGATAAGGACTGAGATTTTTTAACCGAATCGAAGTTACCAAACCGAACAAAACCAAATTTTTCAATTTTCGGTTTGAGTTCGATTATCGGATGTAAACCGATCAGTATGTTTTTTAAATCAATTCAGTTTTCGATTCAGTTCGGTTTGAATATATATATATATATATTTTTTTAAAAAAAATTAACCAAATTTAACCGGTTATATACGATTTTAACCAAACTAACCGAATCGAACCGAACTCACCAAAATTAACTGAAATATAATCGAATTAACCAAAATTTAAGCGAAACCTAAAAAAATTGGTTTATTTTGGTTTTAGTTTTTATCAACTGAACTAACCGAAAACAGAATCGAATTTTAATTCGGTTAACTTCAGTGAAAATTTTGAAAATCGAACTAAACCGAACAAAACTGGACCGAATTAACCGAATCGAATTTTAATTCGGTTAACTTCAGTGAAAATTTTGAAAATCGAACTAAACCGAACAAAACCAGACCAAATTAACCGAATCTGCAGGCTTTAAAATAGATGGTGTAGTTTTTAGATTACAAACTCACAAGAGTGTAATTTTCCAAATTTTCTCAAAATTATATCACCTAATTTCTGAAATTTCTATTCAAATAAATAAACACACGGTAAGAAGGAATCGAGCTACTCTGATATTTATCTTTTCATAAATAGTTTGGAGCATGTGACAGAATACAGTTTATCAATCACCCACGCGCAACAATTCCACTTAGAGCCATATTTAATAATTAAAAAAAACCAAAAACAGAAAACAAAAAACAAAAAAAACAAAATACAATGACAATATTTTGTCCACATATAGTTAGTATAAACTTTTCCCGACAAACTGAACTCCATGCTGGATATAATCTGTGTTAGGTAACTGGCTAAATGCAATGAAGATTGTTCCTGAGACTGAAGAAGCACCAATGAATTTTCAGCGAGGTAATCCGACAAAGCTAGGTTTACAAGCTTCGAGGGTTTTACTCTGTGGTGTTGTTCTGATTCAGCTGTTGGCTGCTCAAATCAATGCTCAAAGATCTAGAAGTCCACGGCAGACCCTCAGTGGTGAGACTGCTCACATTTTTCATCTCTTTCCAGGAAAATAGGAGAAAACGGGAGAAAGTAGTGTTAACTTTGATTCTGGTTTGTTTATCCAAATGTGTAATAGGAAAGATGGAAAAATCGTCATACATAGTTGTGTATTCACTTTGATTTCTTCTTTTGGGGACACTAACTTTTAAAATAACAGTTATGGCAACTTGATTATGGTTTGGCGGTGTTAGTCATTTATGGAAGTCCCATAGTTAGTTTCGTTTTTTATTTTATTTTAATCAATGCTTCAGATTTTGTTTTTGTTTCTACCAGGTGATGCTCCTCTTGTGATTGCTCGTGGTGGGTTTTCTGGATTGTTACCAGATTCGAGTTACCGTGCTTACGAGTTCGCAATGCAGGCAAGTGTACCCGGTGCTGTTCTATGGTGTGATGTTCAGCTAACCAAAGATGGAGTTGGGATTTGCTTCCCTGATTTAAATTTGAACAATGCTTCAGATATTCAAGATTTTTACCCAAAGCGCCAAAATTCTTACTCGGTTAATGGAGTATATACTCAGGGTTGGTTCACCATTGACTTCTCCTTGAGAGATCTCATTGATGTTTCTTGTAAGTGATCATGACTCAGTTACTGTTTCAGTAAAAAAAAGAAGCATAATTTGTGTTTTCTCTTGTTACTTATCAGTTATCACAAATGTGTTTTTCTTTTTCTTGTTTTCACTTTTTGCAGTAATCCAAGGAATATTATATCGGTCCGAAAAATTCGATGGAATGGGATATTCGATTTCGACGGTTCAAGATGTAACAACGAAAATAAAAGCAAAAAGTTTATGGTTAAACGTTCAGCACGATATGTTCTACGCGCAACAAAATCTGAGCATGAGCAGTTTTCTGATATCAGTTTCAAAAAATGTTTCCATTGACTACATCTCTTCCCCTGAAGTGAACTTCTTTCGGAAAATTACTGGGCGTTTCGGGCGTAACGGACCGAGTTTCGTGTTCCAGTTTCTTGGTAGAAAAGATTTCGAGCCGACAACAAACCGAACCTATGATTCTATCTTGGGCAACCTAGCTTTTGTCAAGACGTTTGCTTCAGGGATTCTTGTTCCAAAGTCTTACATATTTCCACTCGATGACAAGGATCAGTACTTGCTTCCTCATACATCCTTAGTTCAAGATGCTCACAAAGCAGGATTAAAAGTATATGTGTCAGGTTTTGCGAATGATATTAATATCGCATATAACTACAGTTTCGATCCAGTGTCTGAGTATCTATATTTCGTGGACAACGGTGATTTCTGTGTCGATGGTGTGCTCTCTGATTTTCCATTAACTGCATCTGCATCCATTGGTAAGCCAAATCTATTTTCTCCTTAACGCATTGCTTGAAATACTCAAAATCAAATATTTTCGTTTCATATTGTCTTCAGACTGCTTCTCCCATGTTAGCAGAAACGCTACAGAACAAGGTAATGATAGTAATTACTAATCAATTCTTACTAATAGGAAAAGAAACCTATGTGGTTGACTTTCTAATCTACCTTATGGTTCATGTTTCAGTGGATTTTCTTGTTATATCAAAAAATGGTGCGAGTGCGGACTATCCTGGAAGTACAGACTTGGCATATGAGAAGGCAATCAAAGATGGAGCTGATGTTATCGATTGCTCGGTCCAAATGTCCAGCGACGGCAAACCCTTTTGCTCAAGTTCGATAGATCTAGCGAAAAGTACAATGGTCCTCCAAACTCCTTTTAGAAACCGTTCAACAACTACTCTTGACTTTAGCTCAGATGCTGGAATATACACTTTTAGTCTCACATGGCCAGAGATCCAGACCTTGACTCGTGAGTTTCCCTTCAAATTTTCCACTTGACTGATATCTCTAACAATTTTACAATATGATGTGGTCTTAATTATTGGCTTTAGATTTACGATATCTATTCTCCCATCTTTATGGGCAGCTGCGATCTCAAACCCCTTCAGGGAAACTTACAATAAGTTCAGGAATCCGGCTGAGAAAAATTCAGGGAAACTTATTTTGCTTTCTGAATTCCTGAACTTGGCAAAGAACTCCACTTCTGTATCCGGTGTTTTGATCAGTGTAGAGGTGAGTTCTCTCGTACTTCTTAATCTCAAGATTTTATCAATCAGACTGTAAAGTTATTTGTATCCTTCAGCATGCAATGTACCTGAGGGAGAAGCAAGGTCTTGACGTGGTTAAAACAATTCTTGATACACTCACGGAAACTGGTTACAGAAATGGAATGACAACAACAAAGGTCATGATTCAGTCAATGGTCAGCTCCGTTCTAATAGACTTCAAGAACCAGAGCAATTACGAGACTGTCTACAAAGTTGAAAAAATTCGTGATATTACTGACTCTGCTATCGAAGACATAAAAACGTTTGCCAAGGCTGTTGTCATCGGAAAATCTTCCGTCCTTCCCATTTTTGACGCGTTCATCAGTGGCCAAACTAATGTTGTGGAGAGGCTGCAGAAGTCTCACCTCTCGGTTTATGTTGAGATTTTTCAGAATGAGTTTCTATCTCAACCATTTGATTTCCTCTCTGATGCAACCGTTGAGATAAACACATATATCCATGTAGCGGGTGTCGATGGAACCATCACCGAGTTCCCTTTCACAGCTGCAAGATACAAAAGTAAGTGTCCCCAGATTTGCACCACCAAAGGTCTCACAACACAATACTATTATCATCACTGTCTATCTTTGTTTCTCTTTGTCAGGGAATCGATGTTTGGGCAGAAACGAAATCCCACCGTACATGCGCCCTGTTAACCCCGGTGTCCTCTTACAGTTTGTGAGTCAAGTGTCTTTACCTCCAGCCGAAGCTCCAAACTCGGATGGTGATTATTACAAACGATGTAGTCAACCGTTTAGCTGTGGCGGTCAGGACGGTCTCTTGTACCCTTTCTGGATACCTGGCAGAGAAGACTGCGGCCACCCCGACTATGAGCTCAATTGTAGCAGTGGATTCGCAGAGCTTACTTTGCGCTCAGTGAAGTTCAGAATCATAAAGGCAAACTATACCTCTCGTAACGTAAGACTCGCCAGATCGGATTATATCGGCAATCTTTGTCCTTTAAACCCACTAAATACTCCATTCTACCAAAGGGCCTTTCAAATGGCTCCTGACACCAAGCGGCTAACAGTTTTATATGGCTGCCATAACTTATCATCTCTTCTCAATAGCAACGAACCTTACGATTACGTTACAGACGTTCAGTGTAAGGATGATAGGGAAGGTATATATAACTACGGTGTTGTGGTAAACAGCCTCTCCGGGAGGGATGGCATTGACTACTTGAAGCAAAACTGCACAAAAGACGTCACTATGCCTGTTTCCGGAGCGAAGTTACACACTCTGAATTCAGATACTTTACAAAAGATTCTTCAACAGGGTTTCGATCTTCAATTTAAACAAGACTGCTCAGTGTGCTTAGAATCAAAGGGTGTTTGTGGATATAATAATCAGAGCTCGAAAGCAGTTGTCTGCTATTGCAACGATGGCACCAGGGGAGCAAAATGTGGCTCTGGTAAAAATCATTGTCCTCTCTGATTTTGATCTTTAATTTTTTGTCCTCTTCCAGATCAATTTCAAGTTTGGTTCCATTCTGACAAAAGTTTACATGTTGAACGGTTAACAGGGTCTTTGGGTAAACCAATTCACAAAGGTTAGTTTGATAGGAAGAATTGTTTATAGGTTAAAAAATGAAGTTCTTTAACTCAACATTTTTACTGTTCCTCTTGTTCTTTTACGTTTTAATCTATATCAAGTTTGGTTCCATACTGACAAGATTGGACTTGTTGAACAGGTTCTTTGGTCAACCGAATTCACAAAGGTTAGTTTGCTGGTAGATTTTGATCCTGGAGTATAAAAGAAGTTATTAACTCAACATTTTCTCTGATTTTGTAGTTTTGGGTTCAGTAGCAGGTGTTGTTCTGTTCGTGATCTTATTATCACTGTCTCTTTTTATCTGGAAGAAGGAATTACGACTGAGACAACAGAACCTGATGGCTCTTATTCCACTCAAACACTACACTTATGCACAAGTGAAAAGAATTACAAAGTCATTTGCGGAAGTGGTTGGGAGAGGCGGATTTGGAATTGTGTATAGAGGAACTCTTTCTGATGGTCGTATGGTTGCCGTGAAGGTCTTGAAAGATTCAAAAGGTAATGGTGAAGATTTCACCAATGAAGTTGCAAGCATGAGCCAAACTTCTCATCAAAACATCGTTTCCTTACTTGGATTCTGCTCTGAAGGTTCAAAAAGAGCAATTATATATGAATTTTTGGGAAATGGGTCTCTTGATAGATTCATCTCAGGAAAGGCCTCGATGAATTTGGATTGGACGGTATTATATAACATTGCGCTAGGAGTGGCTCGTGGTCTGGAGTACTTGCATCACGGCTGCAAAACAAGGATTGTACATTTCGACATAAAACCACAAAATGTACTCTTAGATGACAATTTTTGCCCTAAAGTTTCAGATTTTGGCCTCGCGAAGCTCTGTGAGAAAAAAGAGAGTGCCTTGTCACTGCTGGACACAAGAGGTACAATAGGGTACATTTCACCAGAAATGATATCAAGAGTGTATGGGAATGTGTCTCACAAGTCAGATGTGTATAGCTACGGAATGTTGGTTCTGGAGATGATTGGCGCAAGGAACAAAGACAGAGCTCATCAAGACTCTGCTTCTAACACAAGTTCCATATACTTTCCTGAATGGATATATAGGGATCTTGAATCAGAAAAGTCTAGAAGGCTTACTGAGAATGGAATCAACAATGAAGAAGAGGATATAGCAAAGAAGATGACATTGGTGGGTTTGTGGTGTATTCAGTCTTCCCCATTAGACCGTCCACCGATGAACAGAGTTGTAGAGATGATGGAAGGAAGCCTTGAAGCTCTTGAAGTCCCTCCGAGGACTGTCTTGCAGGAAATTCCCACGGCAACTCTTCAAGAATCTTCAACACTTTCAGGAATAAATAGCTTAGTTTAAGAATAAGGATGATCCCAGAAGCCTCCTTGGAATGAATATTTCAAAGCAGTGGAGCAGCAATACATTTCTTAAAGAAAAGTGATATAATGTTTCATTCAAAATTATAAGAAAATAAATTTGAAAGTTTATATTAAACTTGTTTAAGGCATTGATAAATCATAGAGCAACATTTATACAAAGTTAATATGTACAGAAGGCACATGAAGCACCAGTTATGTTCTGAGTGATAGAACAAGTCAAAATACAGAGACGCAATTTTAATTTATTATCGAGAAGCATGGAAACAGAAAAATAAAAACATATGAAAGAATACAAAAGTACACATATTTGAATCCAGTAAGATATTTCAAAAATTAGTTAAAGTTTCTCTCTCTTCATTAACTCTGTTGTGGAACCGTTATGGGAACCTGCTTACTTTGTTCTTCCTATTCTTCTCCAATTCACACTTCTACGGGGAGATCACTGAGAGATCTGTATCACCTCCCGTCTCCTACCACCATTCTCGCTTTAAGGAATCTCTTTCCTTAGCAACACTGCAGTTTCCTTCTTCCTCTACGAGCACCAGCATTAAATCCGTGTAAGACTCAGCTGGAGCTCAAATTGTCAACACTGTATATTTTTTTTTTTTGCATCTGAGTTATCCCAAAAAAAAATTGTCATAGTGTCTAAATGATAAACACTTTAAAAATAATAAAAATATAGAGAAAAAGAATAAAAATGAATAAAATAAAAGAAATATAAATAATATTTGTTCTCTATATTTTCTTACTGATAAAAAAATATTTTTGATTTATAATTCTGTACACAAAAAATTAAGAAGGAATTATAGATAACAATTATTACTTATGAATGGTGAATCTTTTAAAAGGAATAAGAAAAAATTCATTATTCTCTTTTATTCTTTTGTCACCATTCTGTAGATGTGTCTTTTTCTTCGGCAACAACTGACCCTCACATATTGCTGTTTCTTGAGCCAGAAGCAATGGGGTTTCTATGATAGGAGAAAGGAACAAAACATGCACAGACGATTCTGCATCTAACACAAGCTCAAATGCTCAATATACTTTCCTGAATGGATCATTCACGATCTTGAGAAAGGATACAATAAAAGGGCTTATCGAGAATAGAAGCTGTAGTAAAGAAGAAGAAATAGTGAGGAAGATGACACTAGTGGGTTTGTGGTGTATCCAATATTCCCAACCGTCACCAGTGAACGAAGTAATAGAAATGATGGAAAGTGCGGATGCACTCTTCATGTCCCTCCTAAGCATGTTTTGCGGCAAATTCCAGCAGCGTCTCTTCCCGATTCTTCTTGGATTTCAGAGGAGAAGTTAACCTCCTCTGAGGTATGATGTGACGATCCGTAAACTGCTAATGTCAAGTTTTTCGGTCGTTTGTGTTAGTGGTGTTATATAGGGTAAAATTACCCTACCCTAGTCACTAGGTTATCCTCTCAGAAAATACTTCCTCCCAAATTACTCTAAAACTACCTTGTGCTATTCGGTAATCTAAAGGATACCCTAAATATTTAAGATTATCTTATGGTATACTGTTTTTTTTTCAAAAGAAAATAATAAGATAATATGAAATCAGTTAATGAATACAAAATCATATTTACCACAAATCATAAAATCATGTCTTTTTTTTGTCAAAATTTAAAATCTTGGTTTTCGTCAAAATTGTAAAATTTTGTTTTCCAATCAAAACCGTAAATTCATGTTTTCTAGTCAAAATTATAAAATTTCGTTTTCCCATCAAAACATAAAACTCATTAATATGGTAAAATCTTGTTTTTTCGTCAAAACCACAATATCTTATTTTTCCATCAAAACTGTAAAATCCAATTTTCCCGTCAAAATTACAAAATTCTGTTTTCCCGTCAAAACCGCAAAATTTTATTTTTCCGTCAAAATCGTAAAATTCTGTTTTCTCATCAAAACCGTAAAATCATGTTTTCTCGTAAAAACCACAAATTCGTATTTTTTCGTCAAAATCGAAAAATCTCGTTTTTCTACCAAAATAAAAAATATGTTTTTTTATCAAAACAAAAAAATCATGTTTTCCATTTAAAACTGAAAATCTC
The DNA here is from genome assembly GCA_000411075.1 of Sisymbrium irio. NCBI lineage: Eukaryota > Viridiplantae > Streptophyta > Magnoliopsida > Brassicales > Brassicaceae > Sisymbrium > Sisymbrium irio. The sequence continues at coordinate 123,459 of KE155740.1, read as the reverse complement.
GGTTTTTTCCAAAACTACAGATTTTGTTTTCTTTCGTCAAAAATTACAAATCTTTTTTCCGCACAAAACCTGGAAACTAAAATTAAGATATATGCGAATTTGTTTCAATTTTCTATTACTAAAATACAACGTCATTTTCTAAAAAAATTATACTAAGGCTCCTCCTTTGTGTCCACGTAAGTTTTTTAAAACAGTTCTGAAGTATTGCCATGTGGCATTAGTCTAAAAACTTATGTAAACAATTTCACATCCGCCACATAAGCTTTTCAATTTCTTCTCAATTGTTTCTTTTTCATCCGGACGAAGCCTATCCATCTTCTCCACAACAATTCTCTCTATATGATATGCTGCATTAAAATAGACATGTCTCTCCTCCTTCCTCTGAAGATCTCCATCAGAATCTCCTCTTTTCCTCTCTTCCAATCTCTGAATTGAAATTCGACAATTATAGTTCATGTTCCGTCACGCAAGCAGGAGTGCCAACAAACTAGATATAACAAACAATTCGGTCATAGATTTCGTTTTCAACATTTCTCTATTTTGAAATCTGACACCAGATTCTGGATAGAGAATGAAAAGAGAAGCCAGAGGACGATTCACCGGACATATGCTCAACAGCTTTGAAGGTTTTAAAGTTTAAATCAGACGTATGGTAGATCTAAAGAAGAAGACGGTGCAGTTCTCGGAGCACCCAGGCCTAAGGCGGCGATTAAGCCCCTGACTTGACGGGTAAATACATTTCTTCTTTTATCTGTGTCACTTTCATGTTCTCCAAAACTTTTCTCGGAGATATCAAGGTTTTGTCTCGGTTGAGTAACTTGAACGAAAATGGGAATGCTATATGAATAAATGTAACGACGTTTTAGGGTTTGGCAATCACTTCTGTTGCTGCTGTTTATTAGTCATTTAGCAACTACTCAGAGTTAATTTAAATCATCATATTTGCTTCTCACTTCCAATTTTTGGTTTCAGGTTGTACAGGGAGGGAAGATGTCGGTTCTTATTATGACAAGTCTTGGGGACATTTTCATTGATTTGCGTTCGAATAAACGCCCTTTGCCATGCAAGAACTTCCTGAAGCTTTGCAAGTAAGTGTCTCTTTGACTATGGAGCTTAATAAATAAACATTTTATATGGTATTGACTAAGGTTTTTATGCAATCTCCTCTCTTTGTGAGGATCACGAACTACATTGGCTACTTCTTCCACATTGTGGAAAAGAATTTCACAACTACAAGTGAGGTTTTGTTTTATTAATTTCAATGGATGTGGTGTGCTTACAATTTTCTATCATAATTTGTCTTTGTAATCCTTTACACTCTATGTTAATAGATAAATTGGTTTAAGAATGGGATTTAGTTTCGAAAAAAACCCAGAATGAGAAACAGTTTTAGGGTAATCATGAATCAGTATCGCTTCTTTGTAAGATACTGATTCATAAGTTTTAAAGGGTAGGAACGACACAATCTCGAAGAAACCTAAAAGAAAAGAAAATAAACTAACAAAAACCAGCTCTTCAACACAAAACCCATTCGTTGATTTGATTTGATTTACATTAGGGTTTTGATTTGATTCTTGCTCTAACTTTAATTTTGCAGACGTATATGTTCAAGCTCTTGAACAGTAGTGGTATCACTGAATCTGGTGAGAGTAAGAATTTCTCACTCTTGATGGAAAGTGGTGTTTGTTTTCATACTACAGCTTATGTCAGGTTTACAAAACAAGAAAAAAATCATTTATATTATTATTTTCCTGTTTCTTGAGCTGTTGTAATGAATGATCTTGTGGGGTTTTTTGTAGGGATAAAAGCAATACTCCATCTGGGTTTACTTTGAAGTTGACAAAACATATACGTACTAGGAGGCTTGAGGATGTACGACAGCTTGGTTACGATAAGGTAAGTTAATTTTTCTTGAATCATTTAACTTTGATTTCACTGTAATTTTCTTGCAAGTTTGAACTTTTATTGAATCTCTTTAGTTTGCTTTTACAATAGTTCATATGTTAATCAATATCTAAAGATATGTATTTTTTTGAAAAATATGATAAGTTTAAGAAATGAGAATAACTGAGAACCTACTTTCTATTGTGAATAGAGAGAAGTAATTAGTGTTGTGTATTATTCATAATCATAAGTGTTCTTTATATAAAGATCACGAGTACAAGTAATAAAGAAAATAATACATATCATAAGTCACTAAGGAATATAAAATATGTCTAAGTCCTAATCTTATTAGAAAAAGGAAAACATCCAATATATAGTCTTAATGATAAAAGGAAAGCCTCAGATAGCTTTAGTATGGGTCGGCTAGGGCCGGTCTAGTTATGTCCGGTCTATTACTTGATTCATAATACTCCCCCTTGGACGCCATAACCATACATGAGTTCGTAATACGTTTTGGATGTTACCTCATTAAAATCTTTCCAGGAAAATCCACTGGGACAAAACCATGGATAATGAAAAAGAATACAACACGTATTACTCCCCATATTTAATGTCTTACTGAAGGTCGTTCAGCTGACGCATCTCAATCATCTTGATTAACTTCTTGAAAGTCAAGGTTGGAAGCATCTTAGTGAAGAGATCGGCTGAATTGTCACACGAACGTACTTGTACCACTTTAACTTTTCCTGTTTTATGTAGATCGTGTGAAGAATAACTTAAGTAGAATGTGCTTCGTCATGTCTCCTTTTATGTAGACGTCCTTCAGTTGAGCAATGCATGCTGCATTGTCCTCGTAGATAACACTCGGTTATTGTTTTCCTTCGGTCATCCCATAATCCACTCTTATGTGTTGAGTCATGGACCTCAACCATACACATTCGCGGCTGGCCTCGTGAATGGCCAAGATTTCAGCGTGATTGGACGATGTAGCCACGATGGTCTGCTTCATGGACTGCTAGGAGATTGCGGTTCCACCATGCGTAAAGACATAACCTTTCTGATACCGGGCATTGTGTGGATCCGAAAGGTAACCTGCATCAGGAAAACCAATCAAACCATCTTGATGTTGGTTAGTTTAAAACAGACCCAAATCTTTTGTTCCATGTAGGTAACGAAGAATGTGTTTAATCCCGTTCCAGTGTCTTTGGGTCGAACATGAGCTGAATCTAGACAGTAAGTTCACAGCAAAAAAAATATATGGCCTTGTGTGGCTCGCCAGATACATTAGAGCTCCTATGGCACTGAGATATGGCACTTCGGGACCAAGGATTTCTTCATCCTTCTTCTTTGGACCAAATGGATCTGTATCCAAATTCAGAGATCTCACGACCATGGGGCTAGACAATGGGTGAGATTGGTCCATATTAAAACGTTTGAGTACCTTTTCTGTATATGCCATTTGATGCACAAAGATTCTATTATTAATGTACTCAAGTTGTAATCCCAAACAGAATTTGGTCTGTCCCAAATCTTTCATTTCAAATTCTTTCTTTAGATATTTAACCGTTAGGGTAATCTCTCCAGAGGTTCCAAGTATGTTCAGGTCATCCACGTATACTCCAATTATCACAAAGTCTTTTTCAAACTTCTTTATGAAAATACACGGACCGATTGGATCATTTTTATAGCCATGTTTGATTAGGTAATCACTTAACATATTATACCACATTTGACCTGACTGTTTCAGTCCATAAAATGATTTGTCCAACTTTATACAATGTTGTTCTCGAGAACCTTTTGTCCCTTTTGGCAATTCAATACATTCTAGGAGTTTCATGTAAATTTCATTATCCAGTGGACCATACAAATACGCAGTTACTACATCCATTAACCGCAAATCTAATTTCTCTCTTATGGCCAGATTTATCAAGAATCTAAAGGTCGTTGCATCCACCACATGAGAGTATGTCTCTTCATAATCTATTCCTGGTCTATGTGAGAACCCTTGTGCTACAAGCCGTGCTTTGTATCTCACCACTTCACCTTTCTCATTTCTTTTCCTCACAAAGACCCATTTGTGTCCAACTGGTTTCATGTCTAAAGGTGTCTTAATTATATGGTCAAACACCTTTCTTTTCTTAAAAGCATTTAATTTCACGTTTATTGATTTTTCCATTTAAGCCAATCTGGTCTCTGAGTGCACTCTAATATAGACGTGGGTTCATGATCCTCATTCTCATACATTACATCAAGTGCTATATTACATGCAAATATATCATTAAGTTCGATTTCTTTTCTGTTCCATTATAATCCAGACATGACATAATTGATAGCTATCTCATTATTATCCAGACCATCAGTGCCTTGAGGTTCGACGTCCCAAACTTCATCATCAGACACATCAGGTTTGTCAATGTCGATGGCTTCCTTAACCACGGTTTCATTCTTAGCATCTCTCTTAGTTTTCCGTGGGTTATTATCTTTGGAACCAATTGGTTTACCACGTTTCACACGTGCCTTAGACTCAGTAGCAACTTGATTGTGTCCTTCCTGGACATCAACTCTAATTGGTGTATTGCGAGCTGGTACATATGATTTAGTCACTCTATTTGGGTCAGCAAAGGAATCTGACAATTGATTAGCTATCTGTTTTAAATGTATTATCTTTTGGACTTCTAAATCAAAATCTTTAGTACGAGGATCTTGCCAAGAGAAAGATGATTGATTTCATGCTATTTCTTTTATCAGCTTATTTTCTCCCATTCCCAATGTTGGATAGTTGGACTCATTAAAATGACAATCCACATACCTGGCCTTAAACATATCACCCGTGGTCGGCTCAAGGTATTCTAATAATGGTGGGAGAATCGTATCCAACATATATTCTCATTCTCCTTTGAGGTCTCATCTTTGTTCTCTGTGCAATTGGAACATAAACGACACATCCAAATGTCTTTAAATGGGATATGTCTGGCTCATGATCCGTGAGTAATTGAGAAGGGGAATATCTATGCTTACTAGATGGTTTGATGCAAATTAGTTCAGCTGCATGTAAAACTGCATGTCCCCAAGCTGAGATCGGAAGTTTTGATCTCATAAGTAATGGCCTAGCAATCAACTGTATTCTTTTGATAAATGATTCGGCCAAGCCATTTTGTGTATTTACATGTACCACAGAATATTCAACAGTTACCTCCATGGACATACAATAATCATCAAAAGCTTGGGACTTAAATTCATCAGTATTGTCTAGGCGTATAGTTTTCAAAGGAAAATATGGAAAGTGTGCTCTTAGACGAATGATTTGAGCAAATAATCTCACAAATGACAAATTGCGGGTTGATAAGAGGCAGACATGTGACCATCTTGTAGACGCATCAATCAATACCATGAAGTATCTAAACATCCCACAAAGTGGATGAATTAGCCCACAAATATCGCATTGTATTCTTTCCAGAAAGTTTATAATTTCTTTAGTCACTTTGACTGGTGATGGCCTAATAATGAATTTTCCTTGTGAACATGCATGACACGTGAGATTATTTGGGATAACT
>KE155740.1:80826-104582 GCA_000411075.1 Sisymbrium irio | reverse complement strand
TCTCTCTCTCTCTCTCTCTCTCTCTCTCTCTCTCTCTCTTGCGTATCACTATGAAGAAGATTTCATAGCTTCAGAATAAAATTTCACCGGCACAGAAGATTGATGGCAATGACGACAAACAGAAATTGCTCGGTGGATTGACTCGCCGACTTGCTCCGTCAACTCAACTGGAAGACGAATTCGATTCTCCACCTTTCTCCCCTAGTTTCACTTCTCTCGTTGACTGCACCGAAGACAGAGCAAAGAAAATGATTTCCTCGGTGGACTGACTCACCGACTCGCTCCCTCATCTCAGCTCCATGGTATGAGGTTGATTATTATAATTATTTTTCATACCACATATGTTTTTACACATCTAACAAACTAATTAGTGAACAAGTATATTTACATTTTATTTCTTTACGATTCTACTGTTTCACATTACTACTTTTAAAGTTTATGTTATGTATTTTCTTACACGTGTAACAAACTAATTAATGGAGTACGAGTATATTAATTTTTTATGCTACATGTTTTCTTACACGTCTAAAAAAATAATTAGTGAACTAATGTTTTAAGTTGACTTAACGTGTAATTAATATATACACATCAATATATTCATTTGTATAGAGGGGTTTTATCAAATGCTTTCATTGTAATCTATCAAATGCTTTCATGCAGCTTAATATAACTGATGAAATTCTTGCCTCCAAGATAAAGAAATCTGTAATTTATATATTTCATAACATATTCATTTGTATACATAGGTCATATAATATGTTTTTGATGTAATTTATGATAATAGAGCATTAAAAATATTTATATTGATATGTATTATAACCCAAGTTTGATATGATAATACATAACTGCCTATGAAATTGAGTAGATAAGCATATTAGAAAATACCTATGTATATCCTAAAGTAGATTTTTATATATTTTATGTTGGAGGATATTTGGAGGCTCATACGATGAGGATGCATGCTCCTATGTTAGATTTCATGTAAACCTGAATATTAGAGGGTAATTCTTTTTAGCCAGTTTGAAGACTATTCCAAATTTTATATGTGATAATGTACAAATATAAATATATCAGTGTAAATATTTTATGTTACAATCTAGATATACACGTCGCACATCACTTGCAATAATATATACATTAAACATCTAATTACATACAATATATATATATCAACGTAAATGTTTCATATAACAATCTACATCTATAAATAGAAAACCACATGCAATAATATGCATTAAACATTTAATTTAATTACATGCAACGTTATTTTGTATCATGTTATCTATCTTTACATGCTTCTTCACACTAACGTTACTCTAAATTCATAAACAATCCAATCTTCTACTTTCCTCTCTCTCCACATATTTTCACACGCTTTCTACCATAAATGATCATTCAAATCGTTCACTACCATTTACTGCATGATATTAAAAAGTTTCCTCACTCGCACACAGATGACTACGTAAAACTCATTCGGTTGCCACGTATTTTTTCAGGTACCCTTATGTTGAAAAACTAATTTAGTCATTCTCTAGGCTAAAGTAACTAATTTTATTTCAAATTTTTATTTTATAGTTAATTCTCTCTAAAAAATATGTGGGAGTCTTGCTCTGTTTCTTCTAACTCTCAATAGACTAACGCTTAGCAGCAGGCCTGGAAATACATTGAAGTCAACACATCAAGAGATGGAACCCTGACCAGGATAATGGAGGCTACCACCGGGAGAGATTCAGTCGTAAACAGAAGTGTGTTGTGATGGGCTCAGTGCGAGCTTCTGCAGTTACCAGATAAGTAACCGGCTTTGAAGACAGTGGAAGAGACGTCACCGGCTGAGACAGTGTTGGTGATCGGAGTGAGTGGTGACTCCAAATTTGAAGCCGGCGTCGGAGATAGGTCAAAGCATCGTGGAAGAAATTGGGTCTTTGGAATGGGCTCAGGTTCTTAATGGGGCTATTCATGTTTTAACAGATTCAGCTGGACAAAGGCGTTGTCAAAGCCCATTCCCATCTAAAGGCGGCAGCTTTGCCAAAGGTAAGTAGGTTCTAAATTTTGGCTTATTTAATTTCTCACATTAAATAATTATTATTCAAATTTCGTTGCTAAATTAAACAGCATTTAAGGAAATTTTGTCTTAATTATTTACATAACCTGAAACGGACGTCCGTTGACAAAGACATATAAGGTAAATCAGCAAATTAAACATGGTATCTATTGTAATAATTTCATTCTCTATACGTTTCTTAATTTGTTTCTTTTCAAATAATTCTTATATGTCACATTTAACCACATCAACTATATTCCATATAAAAGCACAAGCACTGGGTTTTTCCCTAATAATATTCAATCATCATTTCTTTCTCAAACGTTTTCATTGTCACAGACTCTATGCCGATAACGTCTAACTCTTCTAAAGCTGCAGATATTCCATATTCCACACTTGATGCCATAAGTGATAAAGACGATTCATACAATATTGTTGTTTGTTTATTGAGGTCCTGGGAAGCTCGTGATTTTACAAGAAACAATGTTCTCCTGAGCGTGGACACACTTCTTATTTTTCTTCAACATAGGCAACTGTTATTCAATCCTCTATCCATCCCTGCTGTCTCCACAAGTTTAGAAATAAGCTTACAGATGGGAAAAAGGTTTTCGATATCTTTTTTTGATGTGAAGAAAACTACCAACAAGTATCGGCTAACTGATCACCCCTACAAATTTTTTTTAATGATCAAACTATTATGGATGGTATGGAGAGTGTTCAATATCAAATCCCTCACGAGTATTTCCGTATAAGCCAATTTCCTTCTGTTGAAATGATGGTCAACAAAGGTGAAAGTTTACGAGGTAGTAAATACAAAAACCTTCTATTTATGTGGTATTTATTTTAAAAACAAAAACCTTCCTGGTCCCTCGTTTTAACATTTTTTTTTGTTTGGATGACTTGAAGATGTTGTTGCACAAATGTCATGCATTCTAACTTTGGAGAAACTTGATGAAACAAAATGTCCTCCCAAAAAGAGCTTCAATATTCTCCTGGCATGTACCTTTTCCAGGTTAAAATTGTTTTTTGATTAAAATTTTATCTTTCTATTTTTTATTTTTTGTATCTTCTATTCTATTTGATTACTATCCTTGTGTCTATCCAGTGGTGATACTGCATACGTATCTGTATGGGACAAGGTTGGATATCAAGTCTATGAGGAACTTGGGGAACTGAAAGGAGAATCCAACAAACACAAAAGAGAAATGGACAACATACTTTTCTCTTAGTATTATAATAGAGTTCCCCATACCCTACAAAACCAAAAAAAGCTCCACCTCAAAATCACTCGCCCATTTCGACAACAATACAACATCAACTACACAATTCCATTCTCCCCCGATCAAATAGTAAAAGCAAGGAATATAACTCTCAAAGATGTGGTCAACTTCTTCCTCACATATCATGACATAGATGAAGTAACATCAGGTATATTAACAGACAGATTATTAGATTTTATTCAGACAGCTTTAATATCACCTGCAGCGGACAATTCCCAAGGCCTAGAGGTCTTTTACGAAATAGAAGATCTAAATCCAAATGCTTCAAGAAGATTATATGTCGACTTAATAAATTGGAGATTTGGAAGTAATGCAAACACAAGCTGCAGAAAAAGAAGAAGAAGAAGGTGAATGCTCCATATGCCTTGACAAACTCACGGGCGACAAATACATAAACACTTTACTATGCACTCACAAACAGTACCGGTCCAATATATTATGACACCTTAAAACAAATTTAAAAATTATTGTTCCTTATAAGAATAAAAGGCATGACTTATAAGGCAAATGCATGTTTCCAAACCACTATACTAACAAGATATTTTTAGATTTTCTGTCTTTAAAATAAAGATAATATTTGGTGCCTAAACCTTTATTTTATGGACTTTAGCCCAAGGTTAGCTCTGCTCACAAATTTCACCGTGAATATATTACAGAGTGGTTATTTTACCAAACAACATGTCCTTATTGTAGAAGAGAATTGATTTGATGTGGTATATTCTTATGAAGAAAATTATACTTAACTCTCATTTACATTTAATTATTAAATTAACTAAACAATGAAAACGACCTACTATACTCCTACAATCATCGTTTCAATAAATTCACCCAAGAAAAACAAATAAAATCGTTTCAATAACTAATACTTAACTACAAAAAAGAAATGTACAAACACACGATTAAGAGGGAGTTAGCTAGTGTTTGACATAGACGTATAAATAACATCTTCAGATAATACAGACAATAACACAAATAAACACATACAAAAATATCACCGCATATGAAATCGGACAAAAATATATCTTCAAACCAACAAAAACCACATTCCATACAACGCACCGATCTAACCTAGTTAACTATATAAAAAAAATTTACGGGTATTCTATATCTGGCTAAACTTGTTAGGATAATTAAATAAAAAGTAACCGCTAATTAAATACTCACATTTATTTAAGTGGGGGTTATTGGTTTATGTATTTTAGTGGATTTGAAAATTTAAATAAAATCTAGTGTTATTATTTATGTGATTTTCAAATCTATGTTAAAATTATGTGTTATTGGTTTTATGATTTTTAAATCTTAATTAAAATCATGTGTTATTCAATCATACGGATTTATAAATGGATTTGATTTCACCACGGATTTGAATAGATTTTAATGGATTTCTTTGTTAAAAATATAAAGAGTAAAATGAAACCCTCGTTTTATAAATACTTTACATATTAGATTTAGAAATCAGTATATTCTGTTTAAATTTATAAATTCCATACATATTTCTAAATCAGTTAAAACACATAAATCAATAACATCCCCTAAATTAAAAAGGTAAGAGTATTAGCTCGAAAAATCAATAAAATTTTAGGATACCCGATACTTTGGGCTTTTACCCGTTTTAATACCCACTACTTTGTGTGCATATTATTCCCTTAAGGAAAATAAAACACGTGAATGCCTTCCCAACGTTTTAGTGACGTGACGGCATATAATTTTTTAAGCAGAAAGTTGGTATGTTTACCCAAAATTAATGTTCGGATTCTCGCGTTAGTCGAACGGATAATCTGGCTCTAGCGATTTATCAAGTAAGCGGAGATTAATCGGAGAACTCAGAGACTAATTTTTAAACTTTTAAAAATAATTTAATATATTTTAAATATATTTACTTATAAAACATTAAAGAAAATGTTAATTTCTTAAATTTAAAAATTTTTAAGCAGAAATTTATTTAAGATTCATAAATAAACCAACAAAGTTTGGTAATTAGAAGATAAACCAAAACTTCTTCCAATACACATCTAATTCAAAATACAAAACTAAACTCTAATAATGGGATATTCAAAAAATAACATGTCTTGATCTCGAGAACACACCAAAAATAATAAAAGGATAGTAAACCTTCATCCTTTTCATCATCAAAGATCAGTCACCATGAAGTGGAGAGATGCATTAGAAGTTAAATCTTGTAATATAAACCTGAAAAAGAGAAATAAAAACCTTATTAATTTGAAAGACTAAAAACAGAGAAAAAATCAACCAAAGAACAACCAAAACACACTGATGTTTGTTAAATCAATTTTGCATCATGCAGAAACAAAGACACAAAGTCAAAGACATCATGTTTCTCATGTTATCTCGTCATCACAACCAAACACAAAGGAGAGACAAGAATTAGAACTTACAAACTAGCAATGCTACATACTCAGTCACCAGACTTGTTCACATGATTGGGTAATTATCGAAACAAAACAAACAGAACAAAGCATTGTAAACAACAGAATCAGTCATATAAAAATCTCAATTATTATACTTCTTATTCCATTAAACAAAAGAGAATAAAACAAAAGAATTCTGCAAATGTTTACGATTGTAGAATATGTTTTGATAAATGCACAGATTCAAATGATGGATGCATAATAATACTACTACTTTGAAAATACGAACAAATATGGACGAACTTACTTCAGTTACTAACCCAGTAGATTCAATTTGTTTTGTTCAACTCCAACACAAATACACTAACTTGATTGAGTGACTGACTTACACACAGAAATTGTTTTATAGAGAAGGAAAAGCAAATAAGAGAAGTGATTCTAACCTCAACTTCGTAAATCCAAAGAAGATAGATGATGAACGAACTCAATTTAGTACGATTTGGTGTGAACTTCTCGATTTACACTTGTTTTAGAGGTTGAAGAATCAAAGTTAGGTTTTGAGCTGTAAAAAATCCTCAAATCAATTTTTCTGTCGACAAAGAAGATTCAAACAAAATAATAAAAGTCAAATAATATATTGGGCTTTGATAAATATTTAAGAAATGGGCCAAATTTATAACAATTAGTTAATCGGCCCAAATCGGATTTAACCTTATAAATCGGCGATTTTTGTTATTATGCGGTTGAGGCGGATCTTAATCGGAACACCGCCTAAAGACCCCGATTATGTTCTTCTCGCCACGGTCACTTGCCGCCAAACGTATAATCGGATGATTACTCGGCTAGTCGGCCGATTTTTTGAACACAACCCAAAATCAACCAATTAGTTATGTCACTGGCTTCTTCACATCCTTTGATGAACCGAAAAACAGGGGAAAAGAAAATCAGAAACTTGTGTATAAAGGTAGGGTGAAGAGTCTTGAAGCTTCTCTTTAACAGTAAAATATTTATAGAAGCGAGGTGTACTAGCTTCGACGTTTTACCCTGTGGTGTTGTTCTGATTCAGCTGTTGGGCTGCTCACTTAATATATCTTTCTTTTAGCATGATTTTCCGCAAAAATGGGAGAAAACGAGAGAAAGTAGTACTCGGAATCACGGTTTGTTTATCCAAATGTGTAGTAAAAAAGATGGAATAATCATCGATTCATCGTAGATAGTGACTCCGAGTACTACTTTTCGTGATGTTATCTTAATATTTTTCGTGATGGCATATATTTTTTTTTAGCAAAAATTGGGTCTGTTTCCCCAGAATCAACCACTTCATTATTTCAGCGGCTTCTTCACATAATCATATTGCTGAATTTTCTAGTCTTCTAAATTGTCTATCATAGATAAGTTAAAAGGACGAAGACAAACAGATTTAGGAGACGTGTGATATATATCCAACTGAAGATTATATTCCACGTTTTGCATCATTTTCCGCGAAAATTCTCAGGAATGGACGTTTTGATTTTATCAACAAAGGCTTCAGAAATGGTAAAAACAAAAAACTAGATAGCCAATTTATTATTTAAAACGAAATGACCAATCTCTCCGTGTCTCAACTTTATGTTCTCGGCTTAATGAAGAGAGTATTTTCAAGTCAACTAATAAAGCCATTTGATAAAAAAGAATAATAATAAAATAAACTACAAAAGCAATTTCGGCCACATAAATTTGCGTTTGAATTTCCCCACAATGACTCGAACTTCATGTTTGGACTTGATATATTTTAGAGTTGAAATTGTAGAATGGTCTCCGAGAACGACGAAGCACTGATGAATTCCTGTCGAGGTTTACGAGCTTCGACGGTTTTACTCTGTGGTGCTGTTTTGATTCAGCTGTTTGCTGCTGAAATCTATGCTCAAACTCCATGGCAGACGCTTAGTGGTTAGAGTGCTCTCACTTTCTATCTGTTTCTTTTGCCATGATTTTCCCAGAAAAAAAGTACTCGGAGTCGTGCTTTGTTTATCGAAAATGTGTAATAGAAAATATGGAATAATTGTCATAGCTAATATATTCAAAATTACAGTTATGGAAACTTGATTCTGATTTGGGGATTTTAGCAGTTTAAGGGTATGGAAGTCCCGTATACTTTTGTTTCTTTTATCCTAATCAATTCTTGAATGAATTTTTGTTTTGTTTATAACAGGTGATGCTCCTCTTGTGATTGCTCGTGGTGGCTTTTCTGGATTGTTTCCAGATTCGAGTCTCGATGCTTACAATTTCGCAATGCTGACAAGTGTACCCGGTGCTGTTCTATGGTGTGATGTTCAGCTAACCAAAGATGGAATTGGCATTTGCTTCCCTGATTTAAAATTGAACAATGCTTCAACTATTGAATATGCTTATCCAGATCGCCAGAAATCATACTCGGTTAATGGAGTCCCTACTCAGGGTTGGTTCACCATTGATTTCTCCTTGAGAGATATCAAGGATGTTTTATGTAAGTGTTCATGACTCAATTACTGTTGTCTTGTACCCTCCCAGGCTCCCACTAATGTGTTTTATTTTTTTCACCTGTTGCAGTGAACCGAGGAATACTTTCTCGGCCACCACAATTCGATGGAAGAAGTACGATTTCGACGGTTCAAGATGTAGCCGCGCAAATTAGACCACAAGGTTTTTGGTTAAATGTTCAGCACGAAGAGTTCTACGCGCAGCATAATATGAGCATGAGCCGCTTTCTGATATCAGCTTCAAGAGCTGTTATCATTGACTACATCTCTTCCCCTGAAGTGAATTTATTTCGGAAAATTGCTGGCCGTTTCGGTCGTAACGGACCGAGTTTTGTGTTCCAGTTTCTTGGGCAAAAAGATTTCGAGCCGACAACAAACCAAACTTACGGTTCTATCTTGAGTAACCTAACTTTTGTCAAGACGTTTGCTTCAGGGATTCTTGTTCCAAAGTCTTACATATTGCCACTCGATGACAAGCAGTACTTGCTTCCTCCTACATCCTTAGTTCAAGATGCTCACAAAGCAGGATTAAAAGTATATGTATCAGGTTTTGCGAATGATGTTGATATCGCACATAACTACAGTTTCGATCCAGTGTCTGAGTATCTATCTTTTGTGGACAATGGTGATTTCTCTGTCGATGGTGTGCTCACTGATTTTCCAATAACAGCATCTGCATCAATTGGTAAGCAAAATCTCTTCTAGAAACACCATTGTCTCCTTAACACATTGCTGTAAATACTCAAAATCAAACATTTTCCTTTCATATTGTCTTCAGACTGCTTCTCCCATGATAGCGAAAACGCAAAAAAACAAGGTAATGACAGCAATTACTAATCATTTCTTACTAGTAGGAAAACGAAACCTAGTAGTATTTACCAAATGGTTCCTGCATGTTTCAGTGGATTTTCTTGTTATATCAAAAGATGGTGCAAGTGGGGACTATCCTCAATGCACAGACTTGGCATATGAGAAGGCAATCAAAGATGGAGCTGATGTTATCGATTGCTCCGTCCAAATGTCTAGCGACGGCAAACCCTTTTGCTTAAGTTCGATAGATCTCTTTAACAGCACAACGGTTGCCCAATCTCGTTTCACAAGCCGTTCAACACCTGTTCCTGAGATTAGCGCAAATGGTGGAATATACACTTTTAGTCTCACCTGGCCTGAGATCCAGAGCTTGACTCGTAAGTTTCCTTTTCCACTTGCTTTAGACAAATACTAGTCTGTTCTGTAGATTCTTTTTACTTCCTACTGTTTATAGTAACTAGTCTACTTTAACTTAACGCAAGTTTACATTTACCTAGCTTGATATGGTACTGTAGAAATAAACTATTCGCACATCTTTTTGGGCAGCTGCGATTTCAAACCCCTACAGAACCTACAATATGTTCAGGAATCCAAATGAGAAAAATTCTGGGAAGCTTATTTTGCTTTCTGAATTTCTTAACTTGGCAAAGAATTCCACTACTCTCCCCGGTGTTTTGATCAATTTAGAGGTGAATTCTTGTATGTCTTCTTAATCATATCATATTGACAATCAGACTGTCACGTTATTTTTTTCCTTCAGCATGCAGTGTACCTGAGAGANCAGGTGATGCTCCTCTTGTGATTGCTCGTGGTGGCTTTTCTGGATTGTTTCCAGATTCGAGTCTCGATGCTTACAATTTCGCAATGCTGACAAGTGTACCCGGTGCTGTTCTATGGTGTGATGTTCAGCTAACCAAAGATGGAATTGGCATTTGCTTCCCTGATTTAAAATTGAACAATGCTTCAACTATTGAATATGCTTATCCAGATCGCCAGAAATCATACTCGGTTAATGGAGTCCCTACTCAGGGTTGGTTCACCATTGATTTCTCCTTGAGAGATATCAAGGATGTTTTATGTAAGTGTTCATGACTCAATTACTGTTGTCTTGTACCCTCCCAGGCTCCCACTAATGTGTTTTATTTTTTTCACCTGTTGCAGTGAACCGAGGAATACTTTCTCGGCCACCACAATTCGATGGAAGAAGTACGATTTCGACGGTTCAAGATGTAGCCGCGCAAATTAGACCACAAGGTTTTTGGTTAAATGTTCAGCACGAAGAGTTCTACGCGCAGCATAATATGAGCATGAGCCGCTTTCTGATATCAGCTTCAAGAGCTGTTATCATTGACTACATCTCTTCCCCTGAAGTGAATTTATTTCGGAAAATTGCTGGCCGTTTCGGTCGTAACGGACCGAGTTTTGTGTTCCAGTTTCTTGGGCAAAAAGATTTCGAGCCGACAACAAACCAAACTTACGGTTCTATCTTGAGTAACCTAACTTTTGTCAAGACGTTTGCTTCAGGGATTCTTGTTCCAAAGTCTTACATATTGCCACTCGATGACAAGCAGTACTTGCTTCCTCCTACATCCTTAGTTCAAGATGCTCACAAAGCAGGATTAAAAGTATATGTATCAGGTTTTGCGAATGATGTTGATATCGCACATAACTACAGTTTCGATCCAGTGTCTGAGTATCTATCTTTTGTGGACAATGGTGATTTCTCTGTCGATGGTGTGCTCACTGATTTTCCAATAACAGCATCTGCATCAATTGGTAAGCAAAATCTCTTCTAGAAACACCATTGTCTCCTTAACACATTGCTGTAAATACTCAAAATCAAACATTTTCCTTTCATATTGTCTTCAGACTGCTTCTCCCATGATAGCGAAAACGCAAAAAAACAAGGTAATGACAGCAATTACTAATCATTTCTTACTAGTAGGAAAACGAAACCTAGTAGTATTTACCAAATGGTTCCTGCATGTTTCAGTGGATTTTCTTGTTATATCAAAAGATGGTGCAAGTGGGGACTATCCTCAATGCACAGACTTGGCATATGAGAAGGCAATCAAAGATGGAGCTGATGTTATCGATTGCTCCGTCCAAATGTCTAGCGACGGCAAACCCTTTTGCTTAAGTTCGATAGATCTCTTTAACAGCACAACGGTTGCCCAATCTCGTTTCACAAGCCGTTCAACACCTGTTCCTGAGATTAGCGCAAATGGTGGAATATACACTTTTAGTCTCACCTGGCCTGAGATCCAGAGCTTGACTCGTAAGTTTCCTTTTCCACTTGCTTTAGACAAATACTAGTCTGTTCTGTAGATTCTTTTTACTTCCTACTGTTTATAGTAACTAGTCTACTTTAACTTAACGCAAGTTTACATTTACCTAGCTTGATATGGTACTGTAGAAATAAACTATTCGCACATCTTTTTGGGCAGCTGCGATTTCAAACCCCTACAGAACCTACAATATGTTCAGGAATCCAAATGAGAAAAATTCTGGGAAGCTTATTTTGCTTTCTGAATTTCTTAACTTGGCAAAGAATTCCACTACTCTCCCCGGTGTTTTGATCAATTTAGAGGTGAATTCTTGTATGTCTTCTTAATCATATCATATTGACAATCAGACTGTCACGTTATTTTTTTCCTTCAGCATGCAGTGTACCTGAGAGAGAAGAAAGGTCTTGACGTGGTTAAAGCGGTTCTCGATACACTCAAGGAAACTGGTTACAGCAATGGAACGACAACACCAACGGTCATGATTCAGTCAACTGACAGGTCTGTTCTAATAGTCTTCAAGAAGCAGAGCAAGTATGAGACTGTCTACAAAATTGAAGAAAGCATTCGTGATATTACTGACTCTGATATTGAAGACATAAAGAAATTTATCAACGCTATTGTCATCGGAAAGTCATCTGTCTTTCCCATTTTTGATTCGTTCATCAGTGGGCAAACTAATGTTGTGGAGAGGCTGCAGAAGGCTCAGCTCCCGGTTTATGTGGAACTTTTTCAGAATGAGTTTGTATCTCAACCATATGACTTCTTCTCTGATGCAACCGTTGAGATAAACGCATATATCTTTGGAGCGGGTATCAATGGAACTATCACAGAGTTCCCTTTCACAGCTGCAAGATACAAAAGTAAGTGGCCGAAAATTTTCAGGACCTAAGGTTTTACAACAATACCTAACATTGTTTCTCTTCTGCAGGGAATCGATGTTTGGGAATGAAAGAAACTCCACCGTACATGGCCCCTCTTAAACCCGGTACTTTCGTACAATTTGTGAGCCCATCTCCAGCCCAAGCTCCAGAGCCGGTTGTCACAGCTTATGATTATTACAAACGATGTAGTAAACCGTTTAGATGTGGCGATCAGCGCGGTCTCTTGTACCCTTTCTGGATACCTGGTAGAGAAGACTGCGGCCACCCCGAGTACAAACTCGATTGTAGCAGTGGATTTGCAGAGTTTACTCTCTCCAAGGTGAAGTTCAGAATCATAAAGGCAAACTATACCTCTCGTATTTTAACACTCGCCAGATCAGATTATATCGGCAATCTTTGTCCTTCAAACCCACTAAATGCTCCATTCTACCAAAGCGCCTTCCAAATGGCTCCTGACACCGAGCGGCTAACAATTTTATATGGCTGCAAAGACTTATCGTCTCTTATCAATAGTAGCGAACTTTACGATTACGTTACAGACGTTCGGTGTAAGGATGATACGGAAGGCGTAACAAACTACTGCGTTGTGATGAACAGCATCGGCGGGAGGGATAGCATTGACTACTTGAAACAAAACTGCACAAAAGACGTCAGCATGCCTATTCTGGGAGCGAAGTTACACACTCTGAATTCAGATAATCTAAAGAAGACTCTTCAACAGGGTTTCGATCTTCAATTTAAACAAGACTGCTCAGTGTGCTTAGAATCAAAGGGTGTTTGTGGATATAATAATCAGAACTCGAAAGCAGTTGTCTGCTATTGCAACGATGGCACCAGGGGAGCAAAATGTGGCTCTGGTAAATCATTATCTTCTCTGATTTTGTTCTCTAATTTTTTGTCTGATTCCAGATGAAGTTCAAGTTTGGTTTCATTCTGACAAAATTTTACATGTTGAAAGGTTTAAACAAAGAAATTGTACAGGGGTCCTTGTTCAAAGAAATTCACAAAGGTTAGTTTGATGGGAAGATAGATTTTGAACTGTTTCCGATTACTAGGTTAAAAATGAAGTTATTTAACTTGACATTTTCAGTGTAAATGTTCTTTTACTTTTCAATCGAGATAAAGTTTGGTTCCATTCTGACAAGATTGTACTTGCTAAATTGTTGAACAGGTTCTTTGGTCAAACCAATTGGCAAAGGTTAGTTTGCTGATAGATTTTGAAGATAAATTAAAAAAGAAGTTATTAACTCAACATTTTCTCTGATTTGTAGTTTTGGGTTCAGTAGCAGGCGTTGTTCTATTGGTGATCTTATTATCATTGTTTATTATTCTCCGGAAGAAGAAATTACGACCGAGACAACATAACCTAAATGCTCTTATTCCACTCAAACGCTACACTTATGCACAAGTGAAAAGAATTACAAAGTCATTTGCGGAAGTGATTGGGAGAGGCGGATTTGGAATTGTTTACAAAGGAGCTCTTTCTGATGGTTGTATGGTTGCGGTGAAGGTCTTGAAAGATACAAAGGGCAATGGTGAAGATTTCACCAACGAAGTTGCAAGCATGAGCCAAACTTCTCATCACAATATTGTTTCCTTGCTTGGGTTTTGCTCTGAAGGTTCCAAAAGAGCAATTATATATGAATTTTTGGGGAATGGGTCACTTGATAGATTCATCTCAAGCAAGTCCCCGATGAATTTGGATTGGACGGTATTATATAACATTGCGCTAGGAGTTGCTCGTGGTCTGGAGTACTTGCATCATGGCTGCAAAACAAGGATTGTACACTTCGACATAAAACCACAAAATGTACTCTTAGATGATAATTTTTGTGCTAAAGTTTCAGACTTTGGCCTCGCTAAGCTCTGTGAGAAGAAAGAGAGCGCTCTGTCATTGCTGGACACAAGAGGTACAGTAGGGTACATTGCACCAGAAATGATTTCAAGAGTTTATGGGAGTGTGTCTTACAAGTCAGATGTGTATAGCTACGGAATGTTGGTTCTGGATATGATTGGCGCAAGGAACAAAACAAATGCTCATCAAGACTCTGCTTCTAACCCAAGTTCAATATACTTTCCTGAATGGGTATATAGGGATCTTGAATCAGAAAAGTCTAGAAGTCTTATTGAGAATGGAATTAGCAATGAAGAAGATGAGATAGCAAAGAAGATAAGCATGGTGGGTTTGTGGTGTATTCAGTCTTCCCCATTAGATCGCCCACCGATGAACAGAGTTGTAGAGATGATGGAAGGAAGCCTTGAAGCTATTGAAGTCCCTCCGAGGCCTGTCTTGCAGCAAATTCCCACGGCATCTCTTCTAGAATCTTCAACACTTTCAGGTACTAATAGCTTTGTTTAAGAATAAGGAGCAGCAATACACTCATTAAAGAATTATGATATAATGTTTTCATTCAGAATTATTAAAAATGCTTGAAAATTTATGTTAAACTTTATATTGAGCAACACGCAAACACTTATACAAACGAAAAGAAGGCACATGAAAGGAGAAAATATTCGTGTCAGGTAAGTTGAATATGGATGAAAATCCATTTGGTTGTCCATAGCCTCCGGCAAGTGATAGAGCAATATAGCGAGACACAATTTCAATTTACTAACGAGAAGCATGAAAAGGAAAAGTAAAATCATATCTTAGGGAATTGGTTATATTTTGGTCCAATTTCTTAAGCAACACTGCAATTCCCATCTTCGGTTCTTCCTCTGCAACCGCCAGCATCAAATCCGCCTATGGCTGTGCTCCAGCTCAAATTGTCGTACAATGTGGCTGCTTCGGCAAAACTGACGACTCCTCACTTGGTGTTCCTTGAGCCAGAAGCAATAGAGGTTCCTAAGTCTAATGTTGAATGTTCTGTCTCGAGGTTATAACCGCAATTAGTTATCTTCTTACTATCTCCGGCGATTTCCTACAACGGGACTCAGGTTCAGCACACTCACTCCTTGTCTTGGAGCGTGGAACACGCCTTTGAAGATTTGTTCACCTATAGCCCCCTTACCTACGCTAAATGCCATCACTCTGGCCTTCGCTAGATGCCGGTCCAGCTGTCATGTACTGAGGAACTATTCCACACGAGTAAGTACCTGAGCCAAAATACCGGCTATGTCAAAACTTTCTGTTCCTGCTGAGAAAATCTATCCCTTAGAAGTCACCAAAGATGGAAGTTCACGTTTCCCGCGGGCTGCCAAGTTGAAGGACTATGCCTGGTCGGCTCCGTTTCAAGCCTAAGCCCACAATAGCCAATCGGACCAGCAAAACGCGTTTTATTTTAAATTATTTTTCAGGTTAACGATTTGGTCGCGAGCTAAACTTAGAAATAGGCTATATTTTTAAAAGAAAGATCAATACAGCATGTGTCAACAACTCTACTTAACTTATTATGAGAATGACTGAATATATGGAAATGTGTTTGTTTGTGGATATAGAAATGCGCGATATACGTTAAAGGAGTGACAACAAGTGAATGAAGAATGTCACCAGAATTCATAACTGCACTTTAAGCCAAAAATATCACAATTCTCTGTTATTCATTATCGAAACATTACACAGGTATATATACTTTAGACAGTCGGTTCCTACAATATAGGAGATATACATCAATCACCAAGCTATCATTATCTAACCAATCTATCGTTATCCTTCTCTCTAATACAGTAATACTTTACCTCCGCAAAAGTAATTTCAACCCTGTTTTTATTGTTTGTAATTCAATAATTATCAATTTACCATTATATGTTTGCCAGATATACATGTATTGGCCTTCATAACACTAAGCATCCCATCCCATCGATCCTCTCTACTTAAAAGTTGCAACATAATTTCTTTACCTTGATAAAAGACGAAGTATGCTTTCTTTTCTTTTTTTTTATGTACGTAACACGACACGAAGCCCTCAAAACTTTTAGATTAATAAAAATCATTAAAGTTTAATTGGCTAATTATTGACTTTGAATGATTTATAAATGATTAAAGTCCTTACAGCCTAAACCCCGATCGGAACCAAACAGAAGTCCCTTTAATTCCGTGTCTATTGGGGATTAGGCTGAAAGGGTTTCTATCATTTTTAAAGCCTTCAAAATCAGTAATTAACCAATCAAATTTTAATGACTTTTATTAATTTAAAAGCAACTCTAACTCAAACGATACATGTAATGTTGAAAAAATATTAAATTTAGTATTTTGGTGTTTCACTTTATTTCTCATCTTCAACCACAAACACTAAATCTCACGCTAAAAAAATATTTTCTATTATTAAAATAATAAATCTAACATGTTGTTTATTATTTAATAGTTTTAATGGATACTAATTATTTATAAACTGAATAACTAATAAATAAAATATAAAATTACGAACATTTATAAATGAAAAATAATAAAAAAATTAGTTAGATTCATTTTTATATTTTTGATAAATAATAACATGTGTGTTTAATTTTAATTATGTAATTTTATATAAATGTTTAATTTTAGTTATGATATTTTATATGTGTTAATTTTAATTATATAATTTTATATTTCAGTATTTTAATTGATTTTTATTATGGTATATGTTTGTATTTTCAATGAATTTGCTTATTACTAGATGTCTAAAAATAGTTAATTAATATATAAACATTTAAATATATATATTTAAAAGGAAAAGTAAGAATAAAATAATATTTTAATTTTTAGCGTTTTGTAAATAGTATTGCACCAAATATAGCTTGGTACTATTCATAAAACACTAAAATTCAAAATTTACTGTCAGATTTAGTTGAAAAAAAAACTGAAAATTTAGTGTTAATACATTAAAGTTTGATTGGCTAACAATTTTTACAGCCAATTTTTTTTATTCTGATAGTGCTGCACCAAATATATTTACAGCTTTTTTCAAAAGCCTTTTCTTGTGGTATTTCTTTGGACGTTAGGAAAAAACTATAAATTTTATTTTTTTATTAATTAAAAATCATATCACAAATTTTGATATCACATAAGTTCTGTCAAACAAATTTTAATATCTCTTTCAGAATATATCTCGTAAGTTTGTTAACGAATTTATATTTTCAAAAAAAATATTTTATCAGATTTATATCAATAAATTAATAACATTTTTCTTATTTTCTTAAATTTATTTATCACTATAATTAATTGATAGTTAGATAATATTTTTAATTTTTTTAACATGAAAAAGAGTAATATTTAAAATAACAGCCACAATTTAATTCTTATATATGTTAGACTTTTTAATAATTTGTTGTTAAAAATTTTGAATCTTAAAATTCATATTATACTTTTAAAATCAGTAAGAAAAAATCATAAATTACAATTTTATGATATAATAATTATTTTATAAATTATTATTATTAGTTTTATAATTTTAAAAAAATATCAATATATAAAATAATTATCGGTTTATAAATTTTTATACTAATCAGACTTTAAATATTTTGATTTTAGAAAGTATAATAAAATTAACAGTTTTTAAAATTAATCAAACTTTAAAAACACTTTAGTTAACAGTCATAATAATAATCTTAAAAGTAGCCTGAAGTATACTTGTATGTGCAAAAGCCTTTCCCAAACTTCACATATGAATAATCTCATTGGTTTCTCATTTTCTCTTTTCTAAAAATACAGTCAATAAATATCATTCTCGTTTTCATTCTCTTTTCCACGGATATATTTTTCCCCTCTACGTAGAAATAATAATAAGAAAAGAGCTTGGTAACTTGGTACTATAAACCAAATTCGACATGATAATGTTCTGATACTGCGAAACTTTTCATTCTCTACCTAAAACGTGATCCGTTAAATTAAAAAGCTACCTAAAATATGAAAGATTTTTCCATTCTTATTTATTGCTCACAAGCAGTGCTAACCTTTCCAGGGGCCTACGGCCAAACTTTTAAAAAAGTTGGAAGATTTTTCCATCCTAAAAAAAGGGACAGATGACCAACCTATTTTCATATTATTATCAGAATATACTGGCTTTGAAACCGATCCAAATGAGAGAGAAAGATATCTAGAGAAGAAATAACTTAGTTCATTAGTCTTTGATATTCTTGTTAATGTCATCTTTTTAGACGACCCGATTTTTCTGTATTTCACAAATCCTAAGCTCATTCTCAGTAAAATCCTTTTTTTTTTTTTAAATTGGTTTCCTTAAATCATCAACTTTAACTTCATGAAATTAGCTGGTCAAATTGTAGTTCAATAATTGCCGTAGGTAAAACTCTAATTAAGACTAATTATGATAGGTTTGAACCAAAAAAAAAAAAATTAAATGAAAATCTATTAACCAACACTTGAATCAGATACAAGCGGTTTTCGGAAATAATGATCGACTAGTTTCCTTGCCCTAGATTCTCAGAAGTTTTAGCATTGTTGTGATAGAAGACATTATCTTTTGAGTTTGTTTGCGTAGTTCTAAGAGATTAGAATGTTTTTGACATTCATCTTATCGAGAAAACAGGGGTAACAGAACACGTGTGTCAAAGAAAGTGAAAGTGTGAATATTTTCTCTGTGGTATAATAGTTTAATCAGAATCTCGGATAATTTTAACTTGCGAATATCTGAAGGATGAAGAGGCGCTTTAAGCTTCTCTTTAATGGTAAATCAAGCACAATGTTGGATAAGTCTAAACTTTAGTCTTCTAGGTTTCTGGCGACAACACTTATTAAATTTTTGACTTTTCCATCCTCTATGGTCCATAAGGATAAAAGCTGAAGACACAATCAATCCCTCTCACTCCCACTATAGATTTTTCTTTTCCATGTACTGTATCAATTAGCAAGAAACTTTTTTCGATAATATATTCTGATATTAGATTAACAAATGTTTTAGAAATGTTAACAAAAAAGCCATTCTTATTAAAGCGAAATGACCAATCTTTTCTGTCTAGAGTTTGTGTTTTTGGCTTAGTCAGTCATTTTTTCTAATTCCACACATATAGTCTTTCAAGACTTTCCAAGTCAACTAATAAAGCCACTTGATTGAAAAGGCTTAGTCTGTCTGTAACAGTTGATATATAAACTTTCTCACACCATTACACCGATAAGAACAACTGAATTTAAATTTGGAATTAATCTTGTTCAGAGTTGAAACTGGAGAAATGGATTGAAAAATTTGTCTCAATCTCTGTTCGGTCTCCAAGAAGAAGGAAGCTGGTTACAGATGAATTCCCGGCAAGGTAATCCAACAAAGCGAGGGTTAAGAGCTTTGACGCTTGTACTATGTGTTGTCCTGATTCAGCTGTTTGCTTCTCAAATCGATGCTCAAAGATCTAATAGTCCATGTCAGACGCTCAGTGGTGAGAGTGCTACCATTCTTTCTCTTTTCTATAGGCATGATTTTTCGACAAAAATAGAAGAATACGGCATAACCATAGACAGTAATTAAAGCGCTTTAATTACAGTAACAGTTATGGAAACTTGCTTTTGGTTTGGAGATTTTAATAATTAAAGCGAAATTTCCAAAATAGAAGTTACACAATTATTTTGTCTTTTACTAAAATTATATAGAATAAGAAGAGATTAGTTAAAAAGTGGTTTTTATCGGAGATATTATTCACAATAGAAAAGTCTAAAAAATCTTTATGCCTAATTGAAGTCTTATTGCACCAACATTAAATTTTGTTATTATACAACAATGTTAATTTCCAATGTTTGTTTATTTATTTATCCGTATAACAATGTCAATATTCAATGTAATGATGTTAGCGTATTAGTATTATATAATTTTAATAATACATTATAGATCTGTTGTTTATATGATATTTATGTGATTAACATATAATAATATTTGTGTGCTAATAATATATTGTGTATTAACGTATAATAATGTTAGCATGCTAATAATATATTAAGTATTAGCGTATAATAATATTGTGTACTAACAATGTATTATGTATTAGCGTATAATAATATTAACGTGTTAACAATCTATTATGTATTAACTTATAACAATATATTTAAATAATGTATTATATATTGGTTGATATATAATGTTTGATACGTTAATGTTAATTGCTATTAAAGTTAGTATAAAACAAAATTGAATAATTGGATATTAGATGAACAATATTTTTAGAATATATGCTAACAACACATGCCAACAATATTAACGTATAATTTCAACAATAAATTATATTTTTATTAATAGTATTTTATATAATTAAATTAAATAAAAATGTTATTATTGACATAATTTTTTTTTTCTTTTCTCCAATTTATTTAATTTAGAAAATCAGTGTCGTATAAATTTAATTTTTGAATTATCGTATATTATTTAGTTAATTCTCCCTTATTAAAATCATAACTTCTTTATATATTATTTTTGTACAAGGTGATGTTCCTCTTGTGATTGCTCGTGGTGGATTTTCTGGATTGTTTCCAGATTCGAGTATTGATGCTTACAAGTTCGCAATGAAGACAAGTGTAGCCGCTGCTGTTCAATGGTGTGATGTTCAGCTAACCAAAGATGCAGTAGGGATTTGCTTCCCTGATTTAACAATGAGCAATGCTTCAACTATTAAAGGTGTTTACCCAAAACGCTACAAATCTTACCTGATCAACGGAGTCCCTACTCAGGGTTAGTTCACCATTGATTTCTCCTTGAGAGATTTGAAGAATGTTTCCTGTAAGTGTTCATGCTCAGTCTCAAATGTGTCTCATTTCATTTTTTTCACCTGTTGCAGCGATCTAAAGAATATTAATTTGGGCTTTTCTTATACCTTCTCACACATGTGTCTTTTGTTTGTTTCGCCTGTTGCAGTAATCCGAGGAATACTATCCCCGTCAGAAAGATTCGATGGAAATGGATATTCAATTTTAACGGTTCAAGATGTAATCATGCAGAGAAAACCAGAAAGTTTTTGGTTAAATGTTCAGCACGAGGCGTTCTATGCTCAACAAAATTTGAGCATGACCAGTTTCCTGTCAACAGCTTCAAGAACTGTTTCCATTGACTACATCTCTTCCCCTGAAGTGAATTTCTTTCGGAAAATTTCTGGCCGTTTCGGTCGTAACGGACCCAGTTTCGTGTTCCGTTTTCTAGGGAAAGAAGATTTTGAAACGACCACAAGCCAAACCTACGGTTCTATCTTGAGCAACCTGACTTTTGTCAAGACGTTTGCTTCAGGAATACTTGTTCCAAAGTCCTACATATTTCCCCTCGATGACAAGCAGTACTTGCTTCCTCCTACATCCGTAGTTCAAGATGCTCACAAAGCAGGATTAAAAGTATATGTGTCAGGTTTTGCAAATGATGTTGATATCGCATATAACTACAGTTTCGATGCCGTGTCTGAGTATCTATCTTTTGTGGACAACGTTGATTTCTCTGTCGATGGCGTTCTCTCGGATTTTCCAATAACTGCATCTGCATCCATTGGTAAGCTTTTACTGAAATCATTTTTGACCTTGAAACTTTTTTTTTGAATAAAAAACTTTATACATATTGCTGGAAATACTCAATAGCAAACACTTTCTTATCATCTTTTTTCTTCAGATTGCTTCTCACACACGGGCAGAAATGCTATAAAACGAGGTAATGAGAATAAATTACTTTGTGGCAGTAATATCTGGATATAATTATCATCTATTGTTCGTTATTATAAAAAAAATAAAGCGTCTAGATGCATAATTAATGTAAAATGAAATGGAGAAAGTCATCCACAAAGTTGTTAAGTTAGAATGGTTTTATAAAATACCTTCATTTATAACTATAACTTTAAATAATTTTTTATTTCATATATTACATTTTTGTTGTTGTAAAACTCTTCAAATAATGCTTTTCAATCAAAATCTCAAAAATAGATTCTTCCAAAAGACCACAAAATAATTACTTTGCATAATTCCTTTTCTCACTAGTCTCTTGAATTTATTTTCCATGTTTTTATTTAACTTTATTTCTTGTCCATTTTCAGTGAATTTTCTTGTTATCTCAAAAAATGGTGCGAGTGGGGACTATCCTGGATGTACAAGCTTGGCATATGAGAAGGCAATCAAAGATGGAGCTGATGTTATCGATTGCTCGGTCCAAATGTCTAGCGACGGTGAACCCTTTTGCTCAAGTTCGATAGATCTCGCGAAAAGTACAATGGTCCTCCAAACTCCTTTTAAAACCCGTTCAACAACTACTCCTGACATTAGCTCAGATGCTGGAATATACACTTTTAGTCTCACATGGCCTGAGATCCAGAGCTTGACTCGTACGTTTCCCTTCAGAAAAAAATGTGATAATTTAACTTGTCCTCCAAACTCTCTTTGACAATAACTATTTGGGTGCAGCTGTTATTTCATTCCCCTACAGGGTATACAATATGTTCAGGAATCCAAGTGAGAGATATTCTGGGAAGCTTCTTTCGCTTTCTGAATTCCTAAACTTGGCAAAGAACTCCACATCTCTCTCCGGTGTTTTGATCAATGTAGAGGTGAGTTCTTGTACCTCTTAATCTCAAGGTCTTAACAATCAGACTGTCAAATTTTTTGTTTTCCTTCAGAATGCAATTTACCTGAGAGAGAAGCAAGGTCTCGACATGGTTAAAGCGGTTCTAGATACACTCACGGAAACTGGTTACAGTCATGGAACGACCACAACGAATGTCATGATTCAGTCGACGAACAGCTCGGTTCTTGTTGACTTTAAGAAGCAGAGCAAGTATGAGACTGTCTACAAAGTTAAAGAAAACATTTGTGATATTAGTGACTCTGCTATCGAAGATATAAAGAAATTCTCCAACGCTGTTGTCATCGGAAAATCATCCGTCTTCCCCCATATTAACGGGTTTGTTACTGGGAAAACCAATGTTGTGGAGAGGCTGCAGAAGGCTCAGCTCCCGGTTTATGTGGAACTTTTTCAGAATGAGTTTGTATCTCAACCATATGACTTTTTCTCTGATGCAACTGCTGAGATAAACACATATATCTTTGGAGCGGGTATCAATGGGACCGTCACCGAGTTCCCTTTCACAGCTGCAAGATACAAAAGTAAGTGTCCCCAGATTTGCAGCACCAAAGGTCCTCACACTGTCTAACTTTGTTTCTATTCTACAGGGAATCGATGTTTAGGCAGAAACGAAACCCCACCGTACATGTCCCCGGTTCAACCTGGTTTCCTCTTAATGGTTCCGCCACGGCGTCAAATACTCTCTCGACTTCTACAAGGATCTCAAACTCAACAAGACAATCTCTCTGCAGGACGCACTTCACCGTTCCGTCAACTTCATGGAGCTCAAGGAAGACGACACGCTTCATCAGAATAAACTCATAAAGTCGTTCCGAGCCAAAATAAAAATTAGCTTACTTGAGGGACGGTAGGATTTCGCCGCGGCTTCTGCAGGGTTATCTCTCCGACTCGCTGCACTGATTTTCTCCGCGTCGTTATAAAAATCTCCGGGGATCGGCTTGGCCCAAAGTGGAGGAACTGCATCGATAGAAGACAAGGAGATTAGTTAGTTAAACTCTGAAAAGGAAGATAAGAAAAAAGTTATCTACCCATGGCGGTGTTCCATTCTGTCCGAACCGACGACCCAATACTTGGCATCGTGAACTGGTCTTTCCTCACGAAGAAGTACTTCTCGCGCCAACTGCTCACT
>KE155740.1:59374-74158 GCA_000411075.1 Sisymbrium irio | reverse complement strand
GGTATACACAGAGTCCATCAGACCATGCCATCTCGTTCAGGAGGCGTACACAAACGTTGATCCTCCATCATCCTGCGCACTGAACACAGCACCTGCTCCAACTGGGAGTACCTGCTCCAAGCAATTCCACACAAGAAGATTGAGTCCACGGCTGGGGAATAATTCCTGTAAGTCCTCATTTTCGTGCTTTTGGGACACACACATATGTAATGTCCCCTTCATCCTTCCTTTTCATAAAAAAAAAAAATCAGTTTAAGGATAGAGGAAGGTGAGTTAGTAACTCAAAGTGTGTTCCTAAGCACCAAGGAATCTCCATGGAGAAGGAAACCGAGTTTGAGAAGTCAGAGTCAAGAGAAGAAGAGAGTGATTATAGGTTGTGGATCATCAATGAGTCCATTCTCCCTTGCATTTTTGTGCGATATCCTGTATGCTCATCAAAAGCTAAGGTAACCTCTAAACACTCTGAGCTCTACCATTAAAATAGCCTCAAGTCTGCCAAGCCTCGATTTGCTAGACTAGTGAACTTGATAAGAAGCTCACGCCACCCTTAATTGAATGTAGAGAGTCTATTGTCTGGAAAATGATCCTCTTTGAGATAGAAAGCTAAGTAAGATTAGGGTTAGTGATGTTTGCTAGAGAGGTTTTTGGTAACGAAGTGCATCTCTTGTTCTAATGTATGTTGTCTGCAGATGATGGTTCGATTCATGATTTCTGAGATCAGGCGAGTTTCCACCTTCTTCTCTAAGACTGGTTCCTAGTTTTTTTGAGGACAAACAAAGATCTAAGTCTGCAGGAGTTGATATGTTACGATTTTGGTTCATCTTAACCCTTGTTATTTGATCTTTTTTGGAGTGTTTCGAGTCTTTGTCAGGTTATTCTAGGTACTTTGGGAGCCAAAGATGAGAACCAGAGTTGCTGGAGCACGTGGTGCAGAATGGAGTCAAAACGAGCTGAAAGGACCGGTTTGTACGCCAGAGCACCTGCTCCCAAGTTAGACGTTTTTGGAGCACCTGATCCAACCTCTTGGAGAGAATTAAAAAAACCAACTTTACCTAGTTTCTGACGTAAAAAATCAATAAAACAGGAGCAGCCGCCCTGATGATTTTTTTTATCACGTTTTTAGCATATTTCTTGAGAGACTACTTGGTGATTTTTGTAAGCTTTGGGAGAAGATTTCCACAACTCTTGAGAAGAATTCTGAACCCAATTATTTCTTTATTATTAATCATGAATTCTTTTCATCCATTGTTGTTTTCTTTGCTTCAATGTCTGAGAAGTTCTCCTTGCTAGATTAGGGCGTTTTCAAGGGATTTCATAAGTTAGTAAACTGAATGCAAATAGGGATTAATCGATTATCTTCACCATCGTTAATCTTAATGCTTAGGTTGAATTGATCACTCAATCTGCGATCTTAGGTCAGCTTATTCACCAAAAGTGTTATAGGTTGCTAGAAGATACTTTGGTGGGTGATCTGTCCCTAGCCTGCGAAAGTTGATGCTAAGGCGGATCGTGAACATGTTGAACCTGTTCATTAATGCTTGTCTACAACTGCTAGATTCAAACGACAGTTCAGAATGCTAGAATGCTAGGTTCATATATAAAGTTAGTAATTCGACGAAAGTTGATTATTATATGTTTATGTTTGAGTTCTAGATTGTGTTAAGTTGTGTCATGAATAGTCATTCGGTTGCTTTCTCGGAAATCCTGCGAATTGCCCTGGTCTAGTGTTTGTCTTAATTGAAGTTTAACTCGTTTATTGCTTAATCGTTTATTACTTAAACCAACAAAACCATTCGTGTTATCTTAGCTTCATTCATAAATCTCGTAGAATCATAGTGCAACTTTGGTCCTCTGGAATCGAATCTAAAGTATTACAATTATAAGTTGTGCACTTACAGTAGAATAAAAGAGACAATTTACAGTCCATCAGTTACCTTCTTCACACCCACCCAGACTTGTCCTACTGTGTTCACAGACACAACAAACTGTAGCTCTCTCATCATGCGAGGCAGAGTTCATGGCTGGAACAAAGGCAGCAAGACAAGCGATATGGCTCAGAAATTTGCTTGAGGAGACAAACCGAGAAGAGTGTGAGAAGGTTGTCATACAAATTGACAATCAGTCGGCCATTACCCTTACAAGGAATCCTATTTTCCATGGTTGCAGTAAACACATACACACAAGATACTATTTCATCAGGGAGTGTGTAGAGAAAGGTTTGATAGAGGTTGAACATATACCTGGAGTTTAGCAGCCAGCTGATATACTAACCAAACCTTTGGGGCATATCAAATTCAGGGAAATGAGAGATCTCATTGGAGTGTATGATTTTTCAAAGATAGAGTTCAAGTTTAAAGGGGAGAATGTTGGTTTAAGCTTGAAGTCAAAAGGATCTTAGAGATAAACATGAGAACTAATCCTATCGAGATATGGATAAATACGTTTAGGAGTTATCTAAATATACTTTAAATATGATTAGAATGTAATAAACTCTATATAAAGAGATGTCAAATTGTGACATAACTTATAAGAGTTTAGGGTTTGGAAAACTTGAGTTCTGAGTTGATTTTCTCAGGTTATAATAAGAGAGTTATTCTTATTTGATTCTTGCATTCTATATCATCCATTTGGTTGTTTGTAGTCTCTGAAAAGTGGTAGAACAAGAGACATCATTTCAATTTATCATCGAGAAGCATATAAAGCGAAAGGTAAATGAGACGATGATAAAATTACACATTTGAATAAGACGAAGAAGAGAAGAGATCCATTTTTCAGTGTCAATCATCTAACTCTGTAAACGATACTAGGAAGAGGAAGTAGGAAGCGATGATTGGTTACGTAAAGTGTATTGCAATATTTATATACCCCTCCCCCTTTTAATTTTGTAGTTTATCGCTCTTCAACTCTGTTCCCATAATGTTTGCAAACTGCAAACTGCAAACTGCAATGAGTCTAGATCCGTGAACCGCAAATGCATGAACATCTATCTATGTGTCCAGAGTCTCTAAACCCCGTACTGCTGTGAATCTTCTCAACCGTTGATATTTTCTTTTCCTTTTTCCGAAATTTTTTTTACCTAAATTTCCTAAAAAGAACAAAACGAGATAAGTGATTTCAAACCGATTCA
The DNA here is from genome assembly GCA_000411075.1 of Sisymbrium irio. Lineage (NCBI taxonomy): Eukaryota > Viridiplantae > Streptophyta > Magnoliopsida > Brassicales > Brassicaceae > Sisymbrium > Sisymbrium irio. Next base: position 71,031 of record KE155740.1, on the reverse strand, counting down.
GAAATCCAAATCCCAAAAACAGAATCTACATGAATAGTTAGAGAAGGAAGCATTCGCATACTCCGTACTAATTTGTCTGCCTTTGTATTATTTACGCGGTAAACATGATAGAAAATGTGGTGAGGGATGCCTTACTTCGTGTGAACTCTTCCAGGTGGATTGAGATTGAGAAAGCTGGCCATTCTACCGGTGTAGAGACTATCTTCACCAAATCTGAACAGTCTGTCACAAACTTGACATCCAACTTTTATAGAAAAGTCATACAATCCATAGCCTATATGAGAGCCTCAAATTCCACATGCAAGTGTGAAAGACTACGTTGGGATACTTGCAATAATCTCAGCATCCTCAGCCAAAATCATATTCTTAACTGGCTCCATATTTCATTTCCGAGTCTTTATATCAATTAATTGATCCACCGTAAGAGCGGGATAATAAGTATTATATTGATTTTTACTAATTGTTGATCTCGGCCGCGAATCAGAAACCATAGATCATTTCATACAGAAATGGAAGCATTTCATACAGAAATGGAAGCTCCTGTCCCGACCATTTTGATTAACCCTTTGTTAACCAGAGATATAACTGAGATCATACTTCTCAAGCCGTAGGATGGAAAATAAGATCTAATAGGGTCTAAGGGATCTGTATTGCGAAAATACCGACCCTTGAACACACGTGCAAAGAGATACAACTCTTATAGTGTCTGTTGTTTATCTATTTAAACACATGTCATTCTGTTGTAACATAATTCAGGATCATCAATAAAATTCAGTTTTCTGCAACTCTAATTTTGTCTCTTTACGTGAGTGTCTCAGAGAGAACATAACAGATCAACAATTAATTGTTGGTTTTGTTCATTGAGTGAAGAAGAAGCTTTTCTTCTAACAAAAACATAATTCTAAAGTTGCGATGTAATTTTCTCACAATAAAAACGTAAATATATTTGTTAATTCAAACCTTTCCACACACGCCAGTAAATTTTGAACGATGAATAATCAAATCTCATCTCAGTCGTGTCTCCACCTACCTCTCGTCCATCTTTTTTTCTCTCAGTGTGGAAAGAAAAACATGAACCAAAGTTAGGTTTTAAAACAAATTTCGAATCATTTTTCATTAACTCGGCTCATTGGATATATCGAGGATGTATCGTCATCCATTTATCCTAGCTTGTCCTTGGAAATCTTTCTATTTAAGAAATTTATACACAAATATAAGTTGTTGGAGATAATAAAAACAAGAATCGTTTTTCCCCGCTGTAATAATTTGTGTTTACGTTGTTCCAAGAAAACTGACTATTTCCACACTCGTACAATGCAGTAAAAGCAAAGAGAAGGACGTAAAATTATAACAAAGAAAAAATCCTGCCCGCGGATTTGGAATGTAAACTCGTTTATAATAATAATATTCATGAAATATATGTGTGGTTGTGGACAAACCGTTGAAAACAAAGACAGAATTTTCTTGTTTAGAACTTTGAAAATAACTTTTCTGCTCTGACAACTTGCATGATCATTGAATCCGTAAGAATAAACGAAACTCCCCTGTATATTCAAATTATCTTCTTCTTCCTTCCAAGTTCCATCCCGTTTTCTCTGTTCTTGATATCCTATGTCTCGACTCATGGTCTCATTTTTGTTCGTGCTCTTCCAGTTTTTGAGCCTCTCAGTTCAAGCTCAGGAAGCACAGACGGACACAACACCAAAAACAGAGTTCAGTTTCCGAGGTTTTAGGGTAAACAGATCGGAGATTCATACAGAAGGAGCTGCGACAATCGAAACCAATGGTCTATTGAGACTCACCGATAAAGAGGCAAACGTCACCGGAACTGCGTTTTACCTCAAACCTGTGAGATTGCTTGACCATAGCAATCTCTCAACCAAAGCCAAAGTTCGTTCTTTTAGCACTTCTATCGTCTTTGCCATTGCACATTCTAGCTCTAGAAACGGAGGTTTCGGCTTCACCTTCACACTATCTCCCACCCCAAACCGTCCAGGAGCAGAATCTGGACAATACTTAGGACTTCTCAACAAACAGAACGACGGCAATTCAACGAATCACGTTTTCGCAGTTGAATTTGAAACTGTACAAGGATTCAGGGACGGTGGTGATTTAATAGGCAATCACATTGGTCTGAATTTTAATAGCATCGGCTCTGATGTCCAGGAACCGGTTATGTTTTACGACGAAGCTGAAAGAACAACGGATTTCCTGCTCGACAGCCAACCTATCAGAGTCCATTTGGATTATAACGGCCCCACCCAAACGCTAACTCTGATCGTTTACCCTGCCACATTTGGAATTGCCCCAACAATCCCATTGATCTCGCAACATATTCCAAAGCTGTTAGAAATCGTGCAAGAAGAAATGTATGTTGGATTTACCGCAGCCACAGGGAAAGGTAGGTCGAGTGCCCACTATATGATGGGTTGGAGTTTTACAAGCGGTCAAGATGGTGTAACTGCAGAGAGGCTCCCATTAGAGGATCTTCCTCTTTGGCAGCTCATTACGGGGAAGAAGAAAGGTTACGAATTATTTGAAATTCTATGTATTTACTAAACATTATTCAGTCATTAGTTTAATTCCATACTCACAAGGTGCACTTTCTTGTGAAGTGTTTTGCAGATAATCAATCCATGGTCACCAAGATCCTCATAGGTTAGATAACTAACCACAAACTCTTTAGATTTCTTGAGATAAAAGTAACTAATAATCGAACTTATGTTCTTCTTTTTTTTTTTTTAGCTCCGAGTTTGATAGTAAGTATTTTAGTGGTGGGGGTGTTAGCGTTTCTTATCAGAAAGAGGGGCCTGTCAAATGCTCAGAGAAAGAACCTCAAGACTCTTATTCCACTAAAACAATATCGTTACAATGAAGTGAAGAGGTTTACAAATTCATTTGCTTGCGTAGTTGGGAAAGGAGGATTTGGAACTGTCTACAAAGGAAACCTTCCTGATGGTCGTAAGGTCGCGGTGAAGGTTTTGAAAGACTCAAAGAGCAATGGCGAAGACTTCATGAACGAAGTCGCCAGTATGAGCCAAACATCTCATGTAAACATTGTTTCTTTGCTTGGATTCTGCTATGAAGGATCCAAAAGAATGATTGTTTATGAGTTCTTAGAGAATGGGTCTTTGGATCAGTTTATCTCCACAAATGCCTTGTCAAGTGCCGAATGGAGAAGCAGGCTTTACGAGATTTTACTAGGAGTTGCTCGTGGTCTTGAGTACTTGCACTACGGCTGTAAAACGAGGATTGTGCATTTTGACATTAAACCTCAGAACGTGCTGTTGGATTGGAACCTTTGCCCCAAAGTTTCTGACTTTGGCCTCGCTAAGCTCTGCGAGAAGAAAGAGAGCATCATGTCGCTGATGGATACAAGAGGGACAATAGGGTACATTGCACCTGAGATGATCTCCAGAGTTTATGGAAGTGTGTCTCACAAGTCAGATGTGTACAGCTACGGAATGTTGGTTCTTGAGATGATCGGTGCAACAAAAAAAGATAGAGACGAAACCGCTGCTTCTAACGCTAGCTCGATTTATTTCCCAGATTGGATTTATAACGATCTTGAAAATGGAAAACACAGTAACATTTTGGGGGATGAATTAACACGAGAAGAAGAAGAAATCACAAAGAAGATGATCTTGGTGTCTTTGTGGTGTATTCAGTCGTGTCCATCAAATCGACCATCCATGAACAGAGTGGTGGAGATGATGGAAGGAAGCATGGATGATCTTGAAGTTCCTCCTAGGCCTGTTTTGCAAATTCCCATAACACCACTTTATGAATCTTCGACACTTTCAGGGGATATTTCGGTTTACACAGAAGAATGATCCAAAAAACCTCCTCCTTGGAACCAACGTAACAATAAATTTATTCAAGACTTGTGATATACTGCCTGCATTCTGGAATAACAAAAGGAAAGTCATTAAATTCACTCAAAGATGATGTACAGCCTGTTTTGTATACTTTATTTCTTATTGAAAAACATCAGTGATTTCTATTCAGAAACTTCATGCATAGCTAAATGTTATTGTCCTATACCGCATTTTTAGGCAACAGAGATGATAGCAGCGCTGAACATACATTTTTTTTTCTTCTTTTTATGTGATAATTCTGCCATACTGTAAGAAATTCTTATACAGAAAAAAGAGCACCACAACAAAGATTAGGATGAAAGCATGAAACCTTTTTCATCTAATTGCGAGAGTTTATCTCTCAGTTGTTTGGAGACGGTATGGATAGAGAAGAAAGTATGTTCCAGGTATCAACCAACATATTTAGGGTATTAGAACAGCATATAACCTTCAAATCCTTGACTTTCAGTCTCCTAAATCCTCTTTGGTCAACTTTAGAAAAATGAAGAAAAACAGTTCTTTTTTTTAGGGAAAAATGTATGGTATAGGCTTACGGGCAAGTCTCTCTCATTCCCACTAAAATTTTAATTCCAAGGTTAACTAAACCGGGAAAAATCGAAGAAATTCATGATCTATCAAGAAAATGCCTTAGAAAAATGATAGAACAACACGCAATGACTAATGTCTTCTTGTCTCATTCCACCCTCTTCCGTGTGCTTCAAGTAAAGAATAACTTAAATGGTATGAGACACTCTGTTTCAGTATGGGAACTTATCCTATTGTTTCCCCTTATGGGGGCGGAGATCGTCCCAAACCATGCGGTCATCCATTTCTGGAGGTTTGGTTCATCAAAAACATCACCTCTCTTAACATCATAATCCCAGAGTACAACCTTTTAGGCTATTTTTGCTCCGCTACATTCAATACCACAACTTTAAACTCATAGGGACACATGAGAGAGCATGTCACCAATGGTTATTAAATGTCGTCTACTAAATGGCATGTTCCATATGCATCATTTTGGTTTCAAATTCTTTTTTTTTTAACCGCTTATACTGAAGTGAAACTAAATTTGAAAATCATAAATTCGTCTAACAACTTGTCTCGTTAAGCAATCATAATCCATCTTCTAAGAGATATTTGTTCAGATTTTTTACACTGTTAGACATAAATTACTTACTAGTAGGCTCATCGTACCTAGTTTAAAATCTCCTTCCAACTCCAGCGAATTGGCATTAACTTAGTATTAGTCTCCTTCACGTATTGCATTTTCTTCTTATTCTTTGACTTTTACCACACCCCATTTTCTTCTTAGTATTAGTCTCCATATCAAGTTTGTAAGATGATCAAACAAGAAAGAAAGTTAAGAAAGAAAGATTAATAAAACAGAAGCAAGAGTTTAATTAAGTTGTGTGTTTTTGGCTACTTTATTTGGTATCAGAGCAACCTGGTTTGTTGTTTTGATTAGCTGAGAATTCTAATGGAGGATTCAAAGGCATTGGTAAAGATAAAGGACAATGTACCTAATGCCGTTTTTTTTTCAATTCTTAGCACAACGAATTATACGGTGTGGGCAATGCGAATGAATGTGCTCCTCCGTATACACAAGGTTTGGGAGGCGATTGAACCAGGATCAGCAGATGAAAAGAAGAACAATATCGCAACTGCTCTCCTATTTCAGTCGATTCCTGAAACCCTATTGATGCAAATCGGTGATCAAGGCTCTCCCATGAATATGTGGGAAGCGTTAAAGACAAGGAACCTTGGAGCAGAGCGTGTGAGAGCGGCTCGTCTCCAGACTCTGATGGGAGAGTTTGATCGTTTGAGGATGAGTGAGACGGATTCTGTGGATGACTTTTCAGGGAAGCTATCTGAATCTGCATCTGCATCGTAAGAAATCTCGTTGGGGAAAAGTATCGAGGAACCGATAATCATGAAAAAGGCTACTAAATAGTTTATCTCGAAGAAATTTTATCCATATAGCTGCATCTCTGGAACAAATCTTAGATTTGGAGACAACAAAATATGAAGATATTGTTGGGAGATTAAAGGCCTATAAAGAGGAAGTAGTACACGAGAAAGAAGGATCTCTTCTATTCTCAAACTCTGAGAATTTCTACAAGAATAACAGAGGAAGAGGGAGAGGAGGTAATCGTGGTCGAGGTCGAGGCAACAGAGGTAGAGGGCGAGGTAGACACAACTCACAAAAGAACAATAAAGAGAAGAAAGACTACTCTCAAATCATGTGTTATAATTGTCACAAGAAGGGACACTTTGCCTCTGTTTTTCCAGAGAAGAAAGAAGAGCAGGAACTCAATAAAAATGAGACAGAGGAAGCCGAAGCTTCCTTGTACATGCATGAGGTTGTGTTTCTCAACGAAGAATTTTTTTTGCCGAAATCACTTGAGCCAAACAAGAAAGAAGATGGTATTTCCTATTTAGACAACGGCGCGAGTAACCACATGACTGGTGAGAGATCTTACTTCTCAGATCTCAACGAGAACATTAAAGGAAAAGTTAAGTTTGGAGATGACTCGTGTGTGGATATAAACGGAAAAGGATCCATTCTCTTTGAAGCCAAGACAGGAGAACAGAAGCTCCTAACCAATATATACTACATACCATACTTGAGAAGTAATATACTAAGTCTAGTTCAAGCAACTGAACAAGGCTGTGACATAAGAATGAAAGAAAACTATCTAACTTGGAGGGATCCAAGCGGCAGACTGTTGGTAAAATTTCTAAGATCACCTAACCGTCTCTACATGATTTCACTCAAAGTCAGTAAGCCTACATGTCTACTCGCGAAGTTAAAAGAGGAACCATGGAGATGGCATGCGAGACTAGGCTATATCAGCTTCAAAACGATAAAGGCAATGGCATCTGAAGACATGGTTCAGGGCTTACCTGAAATACATGAAGAAAAGCAGTTATGTGACTCATGTTTAATCGGGAAGCAAACTCGTCACAGTTTTCCTGCAGCAACTACATACAGATCGTTTGTTGCTCTAGAGCTGTTACATGCGGACCTTTGTGGTCCCATAACACCGGCAACACAAGCTCATAACAAGTATATCTTTTTCATAATTGATGATTGTACGAGATATATGTGGTCTATTTTGTTGAGAGAAAAAAGTGAAGCCTTTTACAAATTCAAGAATTTTAAAGCTCTTGTTGAGAAGGATGCAAACAAGACAAATAGAACATTCCGTATGGATAGGGGAGGAGAGTTCACGTCAAAGGATTTCCAAAATTTCTGCAACAAGCATGGTATTAAACGCCATCTAACAGCACCATATACCCCACAACAGAACGGAGCTGTGGAGAGAAGGAATCACACTCTAATGGAGATGACACGAAGCATGTTGAAAGCTATAAGGGTTCCTAATTTTTTGTGGGGTGAAGCTGTGCGTCATGCAACATATGTGATCAAACGTGTCCCTACTCGAGCTTTGAAGAATAAAACTCCACACAAAAGCTTGAAAGGAAGAAAGCCAAAGATTAGCCACTTGAGAGTCTTCGGCTGTGTTGCACATGCCAAGGTAGACTCTGTTCATCTAAAGAAACTTAATGATCGTTCTCATGCTCTCCTCCATCTTGGAATCGAACCCGGCACGGAAGCTTATCAAATTTATAATCCTTCTTTCAGAAGGATAGTTGTAAGCCGTGATGTAATCTTCGACAAGAAGACTTGTTGGGATTGGAAGGGAGCTGATAAAGAGAGACAAGATGACTCTGGCATGTTTCGTATGACGTGGGGATCAACCATAAATGAAGGGAATGGTCCATATGTATCAAGCACAGAACAAGAAGAAAACACCAATGAAGAAACGGAGCAACAAGAAGTCGACTCGCATGTAACACATGAAGAGGTAGAAGATGATCAGAACTCAACACAGGATTTAAGGCGCTCAAATTGTCAATTTAACAAATCTAGTTACCTAGACAATTACATTCTACTTGCTGAGATAGAAATGTGAGCTCCTCCTATCAATGAACGATGAGCCGATCAACTTCAAAGAAGCTAAAACAAGTAAGCAATGGACCAAAGCGTGTGAGGCAGAGATCGACTCTATCAACAAGTAGAACATGGACATTAGTTGATAAGCCACTCGAAGTCAAGGTAATTGGTCGTAAGTGGGTATGTAAGATCAAAAGGAATGCTGATGGATCGATTAACAGTTCAAAGCGAGACTTGTAGCGAAATGATACGTCCAAGAACATGGGATCGATTTTGAAGAATTTTTTGCTCTGGTAGCTCGAATGGAAACAATAAGGCTCCTAATTAGCTTAGCTTCAGCAAACGGATGAGAGATTCACCACTTAGATGTGAAGTCTATGTGTCTCAGCCTGAGGGGTGTGAAAAGAAGGGAGAAGAACATAAAGTTTTCAAATTCTCTAAGGCTCTATATGGACTAAGTGATGCATCCATCAGAACCAGAACCAAGCCAACCAAACCAGAGACAACTATGGAGGTTGAAGACATGAAGCTGAGAAGAGCCAATAAGGCATATGAGCTAAGTTCAACTCAAACGGAGGCCCATACCAATCCTTTCGGCTCGACCACCACTTGGAGAACACACTCAACTACCTCGAAGAAGAATCAGCTCAAAAGGATTCTATACAGGAGATATAGAAGATTCAATCCAGCAGACTACCAATGAGGCCTTTGGAGACACCCGACCAGACTTTGGAGCATTACAATCAAACCAGGACGAACCTAGCTGTCAAATGACTTTTTTTGGAAACTTAATTCATCAGAAGCACGCGTCGAATTGGTTTGACATCAAAATTCATTATGATTTAAAAGTTATTCAACTTCTAAACCAGGAGATAACCAGCTTGCCTTATTTGGAAGCTCACGGATTCAACCACTTGCAAACCCGACTTTGGCGACCAGGAGAGGCCTTAAACCATTCAGAATAGACTATAAACCAATCAGGAGACGCGGAAAACTCATTACCATGCACCAGAAGACACAGGATCAGGTGGATCCTCTTACATCCATACTTGCCATATTTTGAAGTGTTCACACTTGGAGTAAAAGTCCACTGACGGCTATATCCTTTCTCCAGCACGAATTTCATCATGGATTCATTTAATCAAGACATCCCAAGACATCACACGTTCATGGCAAAGCTCTCAAGACTCAAGCACAACTCAAGTTTCCTTATTTCATCAGATTTTCTCATTATTGCCTAACAGCCATATTTCTTAAATGTAGATTGATTTTTCTTTTGATTATTCTTAGTTTCTTATGTACTGAGAAATATATAAGCTCGTCTAGGCCCTGATTGTAAAGCACCCTTGATCATTTTGAAGTTAATAAAAGTATTATTCAGTTAACAAAAGAGTTTCTTTTGTCTTGTTGACTAGAGACTTAGGGGGTGTATTCAATCTACGATTTGAGATGATTTGAGGTGATTTGGTTTAAAATGATAAATACAATAGTATTCAATCATGAATTTTTCAAAAAAACTTTAAAATCTAGTGTTATTGGACTTGTGATTTTAAAATTTACTACAAAATTCACTGTTATTAGAAATATTTTAAGTGATGAATTTTAGGAGATTTGTGGTGATTTTAGAGTTATTTGATGAGATTTCTTAGTTAAAAATATAAAAGTCCAAATCTCATGGTTTTAGGTGGAATTCTAGGGTGGTTTAATTAAAATCACCACAACTTTCCTAATTCACCTAAAATCTTCCAAAAACTCAATAAAAATAAAATCACCTCAATTACTCTTAAATATCATATTCAATACATCCCCCTTAGGTAGTTTCCTTTGTTCTCTTTTGTTGTTGTCTTTAGTGTTAGAGATATGTTTATCACCTCTCCAAAAAGCCCTTCCTAAACCGAGATCAGTCCATTTAGTTATTTAATTATCTTACACCGGCTATTATTCCAAAAAGAGATAAATCTCTACCGCGGCAAATAAGGAAAATATAATGAAGAATATTAAGAGATAATGAAGACTTCCCGAAGAGAAGGAGATTTCCTAATCCGTAAAGGAAAGAAAATCCCAGAAGACCGACCTAGAAAACCTAATAAATAAAGAAGAGCCGAAGACAAGAGAGGGGGCTAGACATTTTAGACACTCTCGGGAACACCCAGAGCTACGACGGCCCTCCGAATTCTCTACGAGATTCAGAGATTTTTACATCTCTTTCGAGAAACCCTAATTCGTTTGTAAATCGAACTACGTTTAGGCTTGATCCCTTCTTCACGATTCAGCTATAATCAATAAAAACCCTACTTCATCTTACATGATATTCTCTTGCCCCCACAAACCTCAATCTCATAATATTCGTTTGTGAGGTTCTGGTTCAACATTTAGATCCTAAGTGTGTGAGATACTTTTGGTTTATTGGCTTAGGATTGAGACTTGTGTGAGTGATTCATACATCCTTGGTTCCCATAGATTGAGTGAGTCAGTCATCCTACCGGTTGAAAGAGTCAATCAAACATTCTATCATCATCACCATCACCTTCATTTCACTTCTGCAAGCAGCTGGCTTAGGAATCCCCTGATCATCAATTGATCTCAGCATTGGAATGATTTCGTGCCTACATCACTAACGCAAGCTCCTCGTGCGTGGAACACCAAGCTCAATCAAATCCTAACGCAACTAAGATTTGAGAGGTGAGTAAAAGAGAACTCAGTGTACCAAAGAGAAGAAAGAAACGAGCTCTTCATTGTTGCAGTATACGTCGATGATCTCTTTGTTACTGGAAATTCAATGAAGATCATAAAAGAGTTCAAGAACTCTATGTCGCAGAAATTCGAGATGTCCGATCTCGGGTTATTAACTTACTATCTCAGGATAGAAGTGAAACAGAGTTCAACTGGTATAACAATAAAGCAAGAAGCGTACGCACATTGTATACTAGAGGAAGCAGCAATGGATGGATGCAATCCGAGCAGTGTACCAATGGAGTTTGGAATACAACTCTCAGTATCGAAGGAAGATTGGGTGTTTAAGATATTTGATGCATACAAGACCTGACATGGCGTTCTCAGTCGGAATCCTTAGTAGATATATGCAGTCACCAAAAGAATCACATGGGGATGCATTAAAGCAAGTTTTAAGGTATCTACAAGGAATTCTAGGCCTTGGAATCAAGTTCAAACGAGGAAGAGCTCAGAAGCTTCATATCCACAAGAGGTTCCACTTCATAAGAGAGTTCTTCGAGCGTGAACTCATCGACGTAGAACATGTACTCGGAACAGAACAACGAGTAGACATCTTAACAAAAGCATTGGCTAAAACCAAGTTTACAGAAATGAGAGAGAAGATTCAAGTTCAAGACTTTACTAAAAAGAGTTGAAGCTTAAGGGGGAGTATATTGGATAAGTTTCAAGTAAGATGATTGGCCAGCAAATTATTCTAAAGACAAAGATGAATAACTGATAGATTTATGATAAAGATAAAACTTCCTAAGTCAATAATGTAATAGGACAAGTTAAGGGGTTTTCTATTACTTATATATAAAGTGATCGAACAAGAAAGAAAGTTAAGAAAGAAAGATTAATAAAATAGAAGTAAGAGTTTCATTAAGTTGTGTGTTCTTAGCTACTGTATCCTGAACCTTCTTTGTCAACTTTAAAAGGTGAAAACAAAACAGGTTAATTCAGAGATAAGAGATAGTATGGTATGGGTTCACCGACACGTCTCTCTCATTCCCATTAAATATTTAATATCATGATATTTGTAATCCAATATGTTGAACCGAAGACTCACAAAGTTTATATATGAGATTAATGTTTGTGGGGGCTAGAGATTGAATGAAGGATTTTAT
>KE155739.1:63691-88340 GCA_000411075.1 Sisymbrium irio | reverse complement strand
TCTCATAACTCAGCCGTAACATATGTTCGTAAGTCAGCCGTTATCTCTTAACTCAGCCAGATTTCTGAAAATCAGCCGTCAAAACGGCTGAGTTATGATCGTCTGTCAACCGAACTCTTATAAGTCAGCCATATTTCGATTACTTACGTGGCGCCCGTTTTTTGCTTACGTGGCACTGGTATTCTTGTAATTACGTTTTTTGTCACAACATAACACAAGGGCACACAGGGTATTTAAAAAATGCCAGCAATTTTCGAAAGTTCTGTGTGGTTTTGGTAATAACACCTAATTCTTATGGTATATGAGCTAACTTCCCAAGATGAAAAACACAAATCAGAAACCTGTTTACGCGCCAGTCTGTCACAGGTTCGCGAAACGATAGTCTGATTCGTTTCTCTTCTACGATCTGTTTGATCTAAGAAATAGTGTTTAAGAACGGTTTAAGGCGATTCTGGGAACAACTATTAGTGAATTCTGAGAAAATTCTCGGAGAACGCAGCATATAGCGACTTAAATATTTTATTCGCTTAATTAAAATCTGATTCTCAAAATTAACTTTGGTTAATTGAACAGTTTCAATAATGACAAAAAGAATTGATAACTCTAATGTCAATAGAGCTGATGAAAGCTCAGGTGTTGAAACAAACAAAACTGCTGAGATGATAACCCGATTAGGGAATGGTTGTCCACTTGAATTGCTGTCATGCAAAGTTCTTAGTAGACTTTAGGAATAAGTCAAGTCTAGGGATACATGTTCAAAGAAATTTATTGTGATAAAATTTCTGGACTTGAAAACTCAAGTTCATCGCATGAAAGTCAAAGAGTTTTGATTACTCACGAATGAGATAATGACTGTACTAGGTCTATTGTTAAATTGAAAGTTTTCATTAGATTGAAAGTACTTAAAAGGAAAAAAAATCTGAGCTGTGTGATGATTTAATCATCAGGCAACATATTAGATTTCTAAACCATAAGCATATTATGTTTGTGAACATAATGCAAAAGTGGTTGGAGAAAAGATCAAAGGAAACCAAAAGTCCCTCTAACCAAGTTCCACTAACTTTAAAAAGCAGAATGCTTAAGATAAGTTTAATGGGTAATGTTAAAAGTATGGCATGAAAAACCACAAATATGACACATATTACAACAGTGCTGGTGAATATTGCAGAAAAAGCTGACTGAAACTGACATGTGTGCAGTAGTCATAATACTCGTTTGGTTAAAGAAAACTTTATGGATTGGTGGTATATACACTTACTAAAGAGTAAGAATGTGGGTTTCTACAATTTTCAAAACTTACAAGATGGTAAATAAAGCCAACTTGAATACAACATTGAAAAATAGTTACACATGATAATGGTAGCAAGTTTGATGAGAATCAATGCATTCTTTAGAGAAACAGCATTATTAAAATCAACTGTTCATTATTTAATTTAATCTAATGAAGTTATGGAACTAAATTCTAAAATTTTCATGAGTGATTAATGCAAAGAGGCATGCTTTTAGTTACTTCAGGAAATGTGGGGGAGAATCATTGTCTCCACATCAAGTAACTGGTAAAAGTGCATACGAACTTTGGAAAGGTAACGTACCTTCGTACAAATACTTCAAAGTGTGGGGGTGCTTAGAAAAAGTTGCAGTGCCAACTCCGGAAAAGGTCACGATTGGACCTAAGACCGTGGATTGTATCTTCATCGGATATGCACACAACATTAATGCTTATTGATTTCTGGTACATAAGTCAGATGTATCAGACATCTACGTGAATACAATCATGGAATCAAGGAATGCATCATTCTTTGAAAATATATATCCATGTAAGGATAAGCAATATCTAAAACACACTTGTGATGAAAGAGATGCGATCACCTTTGTTGATGAGGCAAACACGTCTGAAACTTCTATCATGGAAGTAGGTGATGCTGAGAAGGACAAACCTCGACGTAGCAAGAGAGCTCGTAACAGAAACCCTTTTGGTGATGATCTCATGATGGCTTTCCTTGTAGAGAAAGAGCCAAAAATTTTCACATAAGCCATGTCTACACCAGACGCTCCTTATTGGAAAGAGGCAGTTAATAGTACCTATGAGATAACTGACTTATCTCAAGGTTTTAAAACACTAGGATGTAAATGGATCTTCAAAACCAAGTTGAAAACTGACGGTTCAATTGATATGTACCTTAAGGTATTAAAACACTAGGATGTAAATGGATCTTCAAAACCAAGTTGAAAACTGACGGTTCAATTGATATGTACAAGGCAAGGCTAATGGTTCAAGTATTCAGACAAAAAGAATGTATATATTACTTTGACACCTATTCTCCAGTTTCGAGAATAACTTCAATCAGATTAATGGTTGGAACCACAGCATTAAGAGACTTGAAAATCCACCAGATGGATGTCAAAACTGCCTTTCTAAAAAGAAATTTAGAAGAGGAAATATACATGAAACAACCCAAAGGATTTGTTATCCAGGATCAAGAACACAAAGTCTAGATTGCTTATTATCATCTTTGGTTTTCTTTTTTTTTTTTTTAATTAAAATGCAAATTATATTACTGAAGAATAGTTTAATACAAAAGTGCCGTAGCAAATTCAGATTCTCTGGCCAAAAAAATATAAAAACTAGAGGAGCTGAAAACCAAAACAAGAGTTAGAATTAACTGGTCTTAACTAAAGCGGAACCAGGAGGAAAGGAGGTTCAAGCATCCCTTCAGATTTCTACGAGGCAAATGCGTATCGCGAATAGTTCGATCAATCAGGCGAAAAAGCAGAGCTGGTGAAAGAGGAGAGGTGTTATTTCTTCTGTTGTTCCTCTCTCTCCAAAGCAAGTAGACAGTTGTTTGAGCAGCAAGCTTCTTGAGCAAATCGATTCCGGGAAGTTGATCATGGTGAAGTAGCCAATGAATGAGTGAGTCCCATGAGTGAAAACAGAAGGTAGCCAGTCCAAATCGTCTCACCACAAAAGTCCAGACCTCTTGGGCACAAGAGCAATCGATGAAAAGATGATCCCTAGTTTCCTCGAAAAGGGAACAAAAGGTGCAAAGAGGATTTACCATTGGGATCCAAAGAGAAACGAGAGCATTCACCGGTAGACGATCAAGGTTTGTCACCCAGAAGTTAAATGAATATTTAGGCACTCGATGTTTAAACAACACTGCCTTGTACCAGGCAGAGATCTCCCCATGATGTCTTAAGATTTCCCAAGTGGCTTTAGTTGAGAATACTTCTTCCCAAAGAAATAGATCGCGATCCCCAGATTGGGTCACACACTTCCGCGACCCGAGTATCACGAGCATGATACGGTCGTTGCCAGTCGTGAGAGAGGAAGGCCATTTGAACTGTAGACTGAATCGGGATGCCTAGAAGTCTTGGACCATGAGGACCCATAAAGTTAAGCAAAATTCCATGAGAACTCCAATTATCAAACCAGAATGAGGCATTCCTTCCGTCTCCGATAATACACGACATCAAAGAACCAGCGAGAGGTCGAAGGGAGAGAAGATGCTTACAAATCCAAGAGTCAGTTTGTTTCTTATCCTGAGACCAAAAGTTCTTCTTGTTGTTTTTCTCTCTTTTCTTCTTGTTGTTTTTCTCTGTTCTGACAAATGCAATTTTCAGGGCTGAGGGGAACGTGAGATTTGCAATGGTAAACTGCAGTGATATAGAGAAACGAATTGAAGAGCTGGAAAGGTGTAAGTGACAATTGGTAGAAAAATATGATACGGAATGGATTCTTTGTCAAAAAAAAAATTCGTTCAGAACGGGAGTTTATTAGTTCCTTAAATCTGAACTCCACAAATAAGGTAGTTTTTCCCACTTTCTACGGGTTCTTTTGTTTCTCTCTTTTATGGTGACTTTTATTATTATCTTAGGGGTACATATGGCTAACATTTATCTCTTTTATGTGTTGTATGGGCAGCAAATCGGTTCGGATCTCATCCCCAAGGACCACTATCGACTTTAATTAAGAACTTATTTCTGCGTTACCTTCAGAGATAGTTGCTTCCGTGAAAAACATAGATATTAGATGCTGATTTTGTATGTTTATTTCAGAATATTCTGACTACTCTTTTTAGCAATAACAAGCGAATTGTTCGACATGATTCAGATTTCAGAATATTCAGATATAATGAAATCATAGTGTACCTCTAGTTTATCTTTGCTGGATCTGTGGTCTTTGGGTAATCTCCTGAACTCTTGTATTAGCCTAAGGCATTCCTACGTTTTTCAGGAGCAACAAAATCTAACGCCACCTTTATACAAGACGGTAAACCTGTTTTCAACTTGATCAATTCAGATGACTAAATGTTAAATTTTGCCGATGTGATCCCATACATTTATCAAAGGTCGGGCATCACGAAGCTTCCATCAAAAAGTTCTTTGTCTTTTCAGCATCATAAAAGTTAGACTCTCTAGTGACACGCTCAACCTCATTTATTTGACCATAATCTTATGGATTTATGTTTCTAATTTTTGAAACATAGAAAACACATTTTTGTTTCATTATTTTATTGAGAAATACAATTTTCACTAGTTTTCAAATAAAATACAAACAAATCACCTTTTCACTTTTCAAATGATAATTTTTATAATTTCATAAAATCACCTTTTCACTTTGATAAATAATGTATATATAATTATATAATCCTCCCTTCCGGGCATCATTTGCAAGAATAGAAAACGGAAAAGGTGATTTTATAATTATATACAATGATTTCTTTAATGTAAAATATATACTAGCAACAAAGAAATAATACACTTATCTTATATTGGTTTTGTCAGTTACTTTGGAATCTTATTTAAATTCAACTGTCGGAAAAATAATTGGATAAACTTACATACAATTATATACAAGTAGATACACTTGGACCAATAAATAATTGTTTTATAAGTTTTACTAAGGAATGTTAACTTGGAGAAACGTACATACAGTTGGATAAACATACAGACAACTGAAAACAAGTACATGTTCTTGCATACAATTATATACAAGCATATACACTTGGACCGATAAATATCGGTATATAACAGTTTCTCTAATGTAAAATGAATGTTAGAAATTATGATGTAACAACTAATAATCTTTTTATTATTCTTACTATGGAAGGCTAAATTGGATAAACGTACATATAACTGGAAATAAGTGTATGTTCTTGCGTACAATTATATATAAGTAGATACACTTGGACTGATAAATATCGGTATACAACAGTTTCTCTCATGTAAAATGAATGCTAGAAATTTTGATGTAACAACTATTAATTGTTTTATAAGTCTTACTGTGGAAAGTTAAATTGGATAAACGTACATAAAATTGGATAAACATACATACAACCGGAACAAGTTGAAGTTCTTGCATACAATTGTATACAAATAGATACATTTGGACTGATAAATATTGGTATACAACAGTTTCTCTAATGTAAAATGAATGCTAGAAATTATGATGTAACAACTAATAATCTTTTTTATAAGTCTTACAATGGAAGATTAAATTGGATAAACGGACATACAGTTGGATAAACGTACATACAACTGGAAACAAGTGAACGTTCTTGCATACAACTATATACAAGCAGATACACTTGGACTGATAAGTATCGGTATACCACAGTTTCTCTAATGTAAAATGAATGCTAGAAATTATTATGTAACAACTAATAATTGTTTTAAAAGTCTTACTATGGAAAGTTAAATTGGATAAACGTACATACAATTGCATAAACATACATACAACTGGAAACAAGTGGATGTTCTTGCATACAATTATATACAAGTAGATATACTTGGACTGATAAATATCAGTATACAACAGTTTCTCTAATGTAAAATGAACGCTAGAAATTATGATGTAACAACTAATAATATTTTTATTAGTCTTACTATAAAAGGTTAAATTGGATAAACGTACATATAACCGGAAATAAGTGGATGTTCTTGCATACAATTATATACAAGTAGATACATTTGGAATGATAAATATCGGTATACAATAGTTTCTCTAATGTAAAATGAATGCTAGAAATTATGATGTAATAACTAATAATTGTTTTATAATTCTTGCATACAATTATATACAAGTAGATACACTTATACTGATAAATATCGGTATACAACAGTTTCTCTAATGTAAAATGAATGCTAGAAATTATGATGTAATATCTAATAACTGTTTTATAAGTCTTACTAAGGAAGGTTAAATTGGATAAACGTATATACAACTTGAAACAAGTGGATATTCTTGGACTGATAAATATTATATGCGACAATTGCTCTAATGTAACATGCATGTTAGCAACAATTGTAAATTTCCAAAAATAGTGATATAAAGGCAGAATATCAAATTGTCGTGTAGATTATAATGAGCATATTTTAAAAAACTGTTTATTATCTTCTATAAATATCATTATAATTAATTATTAAAATCATTGGCTCACCTAAAATCAAATGGAATTTTTATATACTAAAACTAAGAAAATATCAAATATTAACATAGCTGAAATATTGTAATTATTATGTTTCTAAAACTATTTATAGTTTATATAAAAGTAAACACTAAGTAATTTTTACTTATTTTAAATATTTTTAATTATGTTATTAATTTTTTATTCGTTTTTTTCCAGTATGTTAATTCATAAATTAGATATGGCCCGTGTTACATATATTTCCATAGGCAATTATAAAAACAAGCCGAAGGCCCAAACATTTTAATTAGATATGGCCCGTGTTATATATGTTTGCATAGTCCAATTGTAATGATAAGCCGAAGGTCCAAATATTTTAATTTAAGTATAAAATACCACACTTATATCACGTGCTTGTATTTTTTTCTCAAAATTTCAGCCCTAATTTTTCCATTTTTTTAGCCACATTTAATTTCAGCCCTAATCCTGAAAACATAGGATCTAGGATTGTAGACATGGCTGATGAACCCTCTATCAAAAAGAAATGAAAGACCTCCGATTTGATAAGCGACTTACCGGATTCATTGTTGTGTCAAATACTCTCTGAACTCTCTACGAAGGAAAAATGTTTTATCACAACGTTGGAGAAACCTTTGGTTACAAGTTCCTGCAGTGGATTTAAACTCAGGCGATTTCCTAGGCGAGGTTGATGTCTTTCTGAGTTTTGTAGAAAGGTTTTTGTATTCGGGGCAACACTTAAATAGATTCCAATTGATCTACGAGAGATACGAAAATGAGGCACTTCATATTGCATCTTGCATAGATGTTGTGGTTAGACGTAGAGTTTGCCGTCTAGATGTTTTCAATATGGTGCTGTTTGAGTCCTCTCAGGACTACTTAGTTGAGATGCCCCTGTCTCTGTATTCATGTGAGAGTTTAGTGGAATATAATATGTGCAGTGTGTTCTTTTATCATCCTGAATCTGTTTCGCTGCTTTGTCTCAAAACTATGCATCTTGAGACGGTCAAGTACAAAAGTGATCCAACATGGAGATTTTAATTTCGAGATGTCCTGTTCTCGAAGAGTTAACCATAATCTCTGATAACTTTGATTTACTAATAGGTGTGTTTGTGTGTTCCAAGTCATTGAAATTTTTTGAAATGGAGTCCTACTGGTACGAGTACGACGACCAAGGTAGTACATCTAGTGTTTTGGCAATCGACACTCCAAAACTTGAGTGGATGGATCTCAGTGATCACCGATCTGACAGCATCATAGTACAAAGTATTGGTCCCTTTGCAAAGTTAAGGATTAATGTTAACTTGAATGGTGATTTACTGGAATCAGAAGATTCTTCCAAGTTAACTATGTTTGGTAAATTTCTCACCGGGTTATCCACAGTCAGCGACATGATCATCTCTGCTGATACTCTAGAGGTATACTTAAACCTGGTTGATTCAATCTCATTAAGCACGTATAATATAAATTTATCTCATCACAATTGTGTCTCTTATTTCTCCATGCTCAGGTTATCCATGATTACTGCAAGTTGGAACAACTACATCAGTTCTCTAACTTGTCTTGCTTGCATGCTTACGTTGGAGATAGTTCGTATAAAATGTTACCACTTCTTCTTGAGAGCTGTCCAAATCTACACTTTGTTGGCCTGGTGCGTCTCATTTGCACATGCTCTCATTCAAATCACACTGAGATCTGTGATAATGAAAACTCAAACCTCTCTCGGTTATATTCGTACCAAGAATTTCATCATCTTCCACATAGAGAGGAGCAGACTGTTTTTTCATTAGTGCTGCAGTGTTTCCAATCATCTCTTGAGTTTGCTCACCTGAATACAGTTCACGCTGTAAACACACAAAAAAAACTCTAGAGTAAGATGAAGTTAGCAAAATACTCCTAGCGAATTGTGCATCTCTCAAGAAACTGATACTGTGTGCGAGTTTCCGCGACATCATCAACGAAGTCAAACCGTTACCAAGAAGCTCTATGAGGTGTCAAGTTGTCATGGCTTAGTTGAGCCAGATTAGTAGGTTATGTTAATCTTTGATAAATCCAGTCTTAAATCTGAGGATCTATGTACTTGTTTTGTTTCCAGCCGTTAGCTAACTAGACAACTATATAATCTTATCATTCACTTTTTTTTGCTGCACATTTAGACTGTTAAATCGTTTTCCATGTTCTTATGTTTCTTACGGTACATTGTGTTGTAACTCTTCGTTTAGCAGTGTGTAAACTAGGATCTGGTTTTGGCATGCCATTGAACTCATCCAGTGACTATTCATACTGGTGCATCACTCTCTCAATATAACTAGAAAACCATAGTATAATCAGACGAGCAGTAGCTTAGGATGCACCTTAGCTCTCCTTCTTGCTCTAGAAGCATCTTTTGTATGTTCAGATCCTTGTCCACGTTTTCTTCTTCAGCATATGTTCCCGAATCATTTTCCTTTGAGCAAGGCAAGTGTATTATACTAGAAATAGGAACATTAAAACATTAACAGAACCATCACTCTCACCAACATTATTAATTTCAAGTTGTAGAGTTTTAGGATTCATTTTTCTTTTACTTGGACATTCTATAGCATAATGACCACTTTTTTTACACTAACAACATGTTACTTCAAATAATTTCAAATTGTTAGAAGGCTTACGTGAAGTGTGTTTTGTTTGTGGTTCAAGTGGAGGTGAACTCAGTTTTGGGTGAGCATGATTTTTCTGATCAGTTAGAGCATTAGATTGTTGTGGTTTCTTTTTGTCTTTTGGGAATCTCTCTGGTTTCTTCCTTTGAAGAGTTTTGTCAAGCTCATAACAAAATGTAGCCATCTTGCTTTCCATTATTTGTTCCATCTGAGTCATAAGCTCTTCCACCAACATATCATTGCTCTTCGATTTTATTAGAAGATATCTGATAAACTGAATTAAAATGAACCATGGAATTAAGGGTTTGAGAAGTTTTGTGTGATCTGCTCCATGTTGAACTCCTTGTGCTTGTGTTGTCTGATTGCTTGAAGATCAACTCTCCACGGCCTGCAGCTTCTTTTGCTTCCTTGCTTGAACTGTGATGCACACAATCTGGTGGTTCAGGCTCAAGTCTCCTTCTGTGTGAACCATGAACATTGTGTTCTCTACTCTCATTCCATAACTCCTCCATGTAAGCATCATTTTCTTCGTATGTTCTCTGGTCAGAATAAAATCCTTGCTTTCCCATAGTCTACAGTTTCATGTCTCACACTTAACAAACAAAGATCAAGTGCAAAGGAATTTGAAAAGATTAAAACTATAATAATGGTTTTAGTCTAGCAATTATGATGTAACAACTAATAATTGAATGCTATAAATTAATGCTAGATATTATGATGATTCTATAGTTGTCTAGTTAGCTAACGGCGGGAAACAAAAAGAATACGTAGATCGTCAGATTTAAGACTGCATTTATCAAAGATTAAGATAACCTAGTAAGCTGGCTCAACTAAGCCATGACAATTTGACACCTCATAGAGCTTTTTAGTAACAGTTTGACTTCGTTGATGATGTCGTAGAAACTTGCACACAATGTCAGTTTCTTGAGAGATGCACAATTCACTAGGAAGTATTTTACTAACTTCATCTTACTCGAGAGTTCTTTTTGTGCGTTTACAACGTAAACTGTCTTCAGGTGAGCGAACTCAAGAGATGATTGGAAACACTGTGGTACTAATGAAAAATAAGTCTGCTCCTCCCTCTGTGAAAAATGATGAAATTCCTGATATGAATATAACCGAGAGATGCACGCATGCATTCGTATTAATTTAGTGTTTTCGTTGATGAAAAATACATTGACCCTTAAATTATGAGTGGGTGAAACTGAATTAATTTCTTCCATACCTCCTCATCTTCCTCAAGGTTAAATGAAAAATACATTGACCCTTAAATTATGAGTGTTGCAAGTGAATTAATTTCCTCCGTACCTCCTCGTCTTTCTCAAGGATAAAAGATTCATGTGCTCGATTGTGACTACCATAGCACAATATTCATTTCGTATTGGTCAGACATTTAATTATTCTGAAACTTAGTTTTTCCAGTACTCAATGGCTGGAAGGATGATCGAGAGAGAGTTTAAGAAAATGATGAAGAATCCGAGTTTATATTGTAACGCAGATATTTCTGTTATTCTGCAATACAACTAAATAAAGAAGTTTGTATTATTGTATATATTCTTATTTATTACTGTTGAGCAATTTGTTCATCTACGAATTCATTTGGTTAGACATTGATTTTTTTTTTTTAGAACATGACTCAATGTGTTTGTTTAGTATGTTTAATATTTTAAGAACGTCTGATGTTTAGATGTTGTTTGTTGTTATAGGTCCGGTGGATGATGATATTTTCACTGGTAAGGATGATATTTCAAAATCACTATATATTTTCCTCCATTATATCATTCAAAACCACCAAAGGTTTGCTGCTAACAATTGTTATATGAATGAACAGTTATATATGTGTGAATAAACAAACAGTGAATAAACAAACAGATCTTATCTTTGTAATATATATTTTGTTGGTTTTGATGTTTTCAGATTTGCTTTAAAACTAAGGCTTATCACCCAAACATCAACGACAAAAGAGCAGTAGACCTCGACATCTTGAAACTATTGGTGTCCTCGTTATCACATACAAACGGTTAAATTTCTTTTATTACAAACAAGATTTTTTTATCAAATATCTGATTATCATATACAAAAGTTTAAAATTTTCATATGGTTTTTAGGTGTTTCTGCATGTTCATGAGATGCTGGCAAAGCCAAACATAAATGATCCACTAGTGCCAGAGATAGGAGAACTTTACCGAAGGAATAGATCGAAGTTTGACGAAACAACGAGGATGTGGACAGAGATGTATGCAATGTGATGTTAATTTAACATTACGCCATCTTCGACTCTAAATTATTTTCATGTTGTGACTATGTTTAATTTAAACTATTACCAGTCAAGATAACGATTATAATGTGAGAAGTTAGTCTGAAACCTAAATTTTGTTAGTTACCTTGTCAAGATAACGATCTCTTAGCATGCTCGTAACAATTCCAACTTGTTGACATCCTAACAGATCATCCAATTAAACAAATAAAAAAGAACAACTGGTTTTATATGCTAAAGTGAAAAAACTTATCTAATCTATATACATCGTATAAGCTTATAAATACCCGGATTATAAACATCTTATAAAAGTATCACAAAAGCTTGTAAAAGCATAGTAAATCCCAATTGATTTACTTTTGAAGAAGAGAACTCATCCACGTCAACGCATGCACAAAAAAACGAAAAAGGGCAAACCCATCCACGGAAAATCATCCACGAAAAAGAGAAAAGAGCAACCCAAGTCACAAAAACAGAAGTTTTACATAGTTTTAAACCAAGTCTAAAAGTAAAGTACCTAAAACATTAGAAACACAAGCATACCATTAGAACCACAAACAAAATAAACAACCATTAGTTCATTTTTCAAAATATAACTAAAACAACCAGCACTTCTACCGTCGCCTTCATTTCACTTCAAAACATGAGCAAAAAAAATCACACCAAAGTTCATAAGATGAAATTCCATTTTTCGTCAGATTTCCTCTGGTTTTCTATTTTCTAGTTCTGGACACGGTCTTCGCCCGCTCAAAACCTCCAGCATCAATCCATTATCTTATTGAGGTCAGAGTGTTCTCCTCCTTAATGATATGTGCCTCCAGCGTCAGTTGCATCTGCTATATTGCAAGGTTTCTCTGTTTCAATCTTTTAACGATGTCTTCTTCTCTGTTTCTCTGAAAACTCCATGTCAGCCACACCAAATCTATCTGCACACACATAAAGATATATTGTTAGAAACTTACTTCCATTAAAGATCTCATAAAAGCTTACTCAGAACATAAACATGCTTAATCAGAACATAACCATTATATATTTCAGTATTGTTCAGATTCTGATCCATTGTATTAATTGCATTGTTCTTTACTTCATCAATGAGATTCTCGGCATTATCATCATTGTGCGGTTCCGAGTCTGAAAACTCCATGACAGCCATGCCAAATTCATCTGCACACACATAAAGAAAGATTCTTAGAAACTTACTTCCATTAAAGATTCCATAATAGCTTAACCAAAAAATATATACATGACATGTTTCAGTATTGTTCTTTCTTTTGTCAATGAGATACTGAGCATCATCATTGGGCGATACTTTGTTCGGTTTAATAAGCTTAGCACATTGCCTTTCATCCGACAACATAAACATGTGACCAAACAAGGTGAGAAACAATGGAAAATAATAAGGATACCAAAGCCAGACCATACTTTTGAAACATTTCATATCCAAGAACTATAAGTTTAAACATATGTCAAAAGAAGAAAGGGACATAATTTTAAGAATCTTAACCTATAATGTGAGCATTTCCTATCGTTATTCATCTGCCATGAGACAAATTCCCAATGGACCCTCAGTTGAGAACGATGAAATATTAGCGTCTCGGAAGTCTCCTTAAAGTAAACCTCGTAATATGTGTATGAAAAAACATTTTTGATCACCCCAACCCACCATCCATCACTATACAAAGCATCGACTTTTTCAGACTTAGTGAACTTACTATTCAAGAACCCGAGCTGTGGGGTTGTGGCCTTATCTGGGAGACATTGATCTTTTCTCTCAAAGGCCCTTTTCCATTTTGAGCTAACAGTGTATCATGGTCCACAAGGAATTTTTCCTTTTCTCTGTATTCAATAAGCTTTGCACCATACCAAGAGTTCTCAAATCCTTTTCCTTTAATGCTAACCTCGACTATAGTTCCTATATTGGGATATGTTTCGATGACGGTATCATTCTTCTCAACACTATCTTCCTTCTTCCCTGAGAGAGCAGCAGCTGCGCGCCTTGTGACCACCATCTTCTTCGATACATGGATGATGAGCGATTCAGAAGGATTCGCTTTTGGAATCGTCGGAGAAGACAGAGAAAGAATGGAGAATACAAACAGACAATACAGTAAATACAATCAAAACTGTATTTAAAAAAAAAGGGCTCGCAGGTTTAAACGGGCATCACATTTGTAAACGGGTCATATTTAAACGGGGCTTCAACGGGCAAGGCTTTAAAAGAGCATGCAGTGAGCGGGTTCTAAGGTTTTATAAAATCATTTATTAGGTTATTATATAACGAAACTAATTTATTTATTACTTTGCGGTTTCTCTGATCGACTCGATGATCCGGTGATCCGGTTTTTGAAAGAATGTGATAATCAAGATTCAAGAAGATGACTTATGAAAAAGGGAAACATCTTACATACTTTTGGTAGATGAACTTCACGGTGAATCAAGGGAACAAACCCTTTCATAACAAAAAGTGGTTACATAGCCTACATCAGTATCAAGAATCGGGAAACAAACAAAGTTCTAATTCATCACATGTTTATGAGGGAAACACTTGAAACATCACATGTTTCCCTAAAAGCATACCAAAAAGAATCACATGTTTCCCTAAAAACATACCAAAAAGAATCCACACAATACATAAAGCATCCGAAAAATATCTCTTGTCGAGTCCAAAATCACCTTTCTCATTCCCTCAGCTTCCTCGTACGCCTACATCAGTATCTTTGAATCGGGAAACAAAAAAATTTCTAATTCATCACATGTTTATGAGGGAAACACTTGAAACATCACATGTTTCCCTTAAAATATATCAAAAAGAATCACATGTTTCCCTTAAAACATACTAAAAATAATCCATACAATACATAAAGCATCCCAAAAACATCTCTGATCGAGTCTAAAATCACATTTTCCATTCCCTCAACTTCCTCGTACTATAACAAAGACAAAAAAATAGGAAAAGAAACGAGAAGTTAATGTATAAGAAAATAATAAAATTAATATTAAAAGGGAGAAAAATAAACAACAAATACCTTTCCAAGTTCTCATACCATTCTTTTATGTTCCATGACTTATCCCTAAAGTAGGATAAAACGAGAAGAAGAAAAACTCACTTTCTTTTTAGCATAATCAGGGAATGGAGCTCTCAACCTGATTATTTGGGTTATGAATTTTGCGAAAGCCATATTTTTGTGGTTAAAAGAGACAGTTGAGACCATCTAATTGATGCGTCTATTAATACCATATAATATCGAAATGGCCCGCACGGTGGAGGAATAGGTCCACATATATCACAATGTATTATTTCTATAAATACTGGACATTCATACTCAACTTTGGGCTGCTGATGGCCGTATTATGAGTTTTATTTGAGAACATTCATTACATGAAAACTCCCCTATTTGAAATATTCTCTCATTTTTCAATGGGTGACCACTAGAATTTTACACAATTCTTCTCATCATGGCTGATCCATGATGACCAAGTCTTTCATGCCATATTTTGAATGTGCTTGCAAAATTCTGATTCATTACAACATATGATTCAATCATATTTATCTTTTTGCAATATAGTCCAGAGGATAACATTGATAATTTTTCAACATAATCTTTATTTTCCCTCGTAATGCAAAGATATTCAATGCCATTCTTATTCATCATTTTAATATTATATCCATTCTTTCGAATGTCTTTAAAGCTTAACAGATTTCTGTAAAACTTTGGAGAGTATAAAGCATCCTATATTTCAAATCTTGAGCCTTTTGGCATTATAAATTCTGCTTGTCTTGAGCCAATTATGATCTTTGAATTACCGGATATGGTACTCTACTTGAGGAGTCCTTTATTTCGAGAGAGGAGAAATATTTTATGTCTTTAAGGATAGTGTGTGATGTAGCATTGTCTGCTAGACAAAAATCTCCATTCACAACCTCGATTTTTGACATCTCTGTGTCATTATAATTTAAACATGCATTAACAGAATAAAAAAAGCTCATACAATAACAAAAAAAAATTCTAATTTTACAAATAACATATTTTATTAAAAAATATCTGATAAGATAAAAACATTATACAAAAAATATAAACCCTTTTTTAATTTTGGCAGCTCATTCATTTTATTTGACATTCTCGGATTCAAGATAATCCGCAAGGTTGAGATGAACATCTTCATTTAAGCCATTATAGGAAAGGCCGGCCTCATCATTTACAAAGTTTGTTTCAATTTTTTTTTTGTCTTAGCCTCTTGATATAAATCGACGAAATGTCTTGACGTATGACATATACGTTCATAATGTCATTTCACGTCACATATAAAACAACAATTTTCAGTCGATTTCTTTATAGTATGTCCATTATCATTCACTTGGAAATTGTTATTTCCAGTGTTGAAACTTCTTCCTCTTCCACGTTCATGACCTCGTCCACGGCCTCGACCACAGTCTCTACCGTGTCCTCGCCTATGATAATTATTATTACTGGCCGGTACCACATTCGCTTCTGGGAATGTAGCCGATCCAGGTGGACGAGTTTTATGGGCTAACATCACAAGTTTATTATTTTTCTCAGCTACAAGGAGGACTAGCATCAACTCCAAGTAGCGAGTGTATCCTTAGGCGCGATACTGTTTCCGCAAGATCACATTTCCGGGATGAAATGTGGAGAGCATTTTCTCAATCATATCATAATCGCTCATTTTTTCTCCACACAAGATTATCTTGGAGGTGATTCAGAACAAAGCAGAATTATATTCACCCACACTTTTATTATCCAGTAAATGGAGATTTAGCCATTCATGTTTGCTTTTGACAATATCACATATTTATGATGAACAAATCTCTCTGTAAGAGATTGCCAAAGATCTGCAGGATCTTCTTTTGTGATGTATTCACTTTTCAAGCTATTGTGAAGATGGTGGCGTAAAAACACCATAGCCTTAACTTTAGCCTCATCCGACGTTTGATTCCGTCTGATTGATGGTTTTAAAAAGACCATTCGATCGCAAATGCATCTATGCATGTGATGCCCATGTTATTATAATTATTTCCCGATGCATCAATGACATTAATATCGAGCTTTGACAAGTTTAATATGATATTTTTATAAGCAATAAAAACAAATATTAATTTAATTAAAAACATTATCAAAATTCTTTTGATAAAACACAGTTTAAAAACAATACTCTCAAATAATCAAACATGCAAATCAATTCAATTCAAATTCAAGAAATATCATGCAACTTCATATAATTTGAAAGAGAAATAGAAAATAATTTAACTGTTACCTGCTTCTGGAAAAGGATGAAAAGAGATGATTTGGGCAGTTTGACGGTATGAGATGGTCGTGTTGATAACGTGTTGTGAAATATTGAGATAGTGCTATAGAATAGAACTCTAAACTATAGGACACTATATAGTAATATATAGCAAGTGTTTAGAAAGAGTAAAACAAGACTTTGAAAGAATTGAGCTAATGCTTATGCTTCTCACTTATCAATTAGAAATGTTACTTATGATTTTACAATATCACAAATCACCTATTTATACTGGTAGAGAATAAATTAGAATGATGACACCTAACATGGTGAATAATCTCTTTACGAAATGACTTATATTAGAAGATGACATTTAGCATGATGACTAATCTCTTTACAATGACACTTGACCATAAGTGATGAATAATCATATTTGTTAACATTAATGACTTTCTAAGTTACTTTTTCAACTCAGATTTTCTCTTAATATGGTAGTTTGAATGGTATACAACATCTTATTATATCCTATGATATATTATTATTTTGATTAATCCTGATACGTGCCAACATTGTTCTTATTAGTCTACTGATAGCTGTGGTTTTCAGAAGCTTTTGCAGTTTGGTTTATATGAAATTTTTGTGGAGCCTATGTTGCTACAACAAGAGAGAGAGATCAAGTGGTCAGAATGATAATGATGTTCTTAAACTGGCGCACGAAATCTTCTTCAACGTTTATAAGAAGAAATTTACCCTTGACCATGCTTGGAAAGAGCTGCGCAATGATCAGAAATGGTGTGAATCTGCAACTTCTGAAAGTGCTGGAAGCCATAAAAAGAGAAGCTATGAGGATGCTGCACAATCAGATGAAGGAAAGAGTGTTGAAGATGATTAACCAACCAAATGTCCCCCTGGTGTCAAGGCCGCAAAAGGAAAACTTAAGAGGTCCATGGTAGAGGGCAATGCTCTGTCCAAGTTTCAGAGCCTGTCTTCTATTAGAAAAGAGGACTTGACTATAAAAAAAAAAGACTGTCTGAATATCTCATTGCAAAAAAAAAACCACTTTCTGAATACGAAGAAGTTCTAAAGCAGAAGCTTATTAACTAAATGTTTGCTAATTAGTTATTACTAGATAATCTGCTTGACTTCGCGGACGCGTGGAGTTTGTTTGATGTCTATATATTTTTTAGATTTATGTGCTATGTTTAGTTTTAGTATTTATTGTGGTTTTGTTATTGATTTTTTGAATGGTTATTTGTTTGTAATTGTATTTTTATTTTTGAATGATTTCACTTTCTTGTAAAATTTAGAAAATTTTGAAACCCATATTTTTCCTTCTATATTGTGTTATTGACTTAATGTCTTTTGTTCTGGATTTTCTTTGGAACATGCATTAAACTTTCCCTGAAAATAAACACAAATGTGATGTTTGTGTGTAAGTTTTGTTTTTTAAAATTTGTTAATAATAATTCTATTTCTTGGTAGATATTTTTTATGAGTTTTTTTTTATGATTTTTTTTTTCTGTCTTTCAGATGCTAGAGATTTTATATTTTTCGTGTTTTTAAAAAATTTCCTTGGAATGTCCTTTGGATTATACTCATGTTATGTTTTACATACTTTTAAGTAAAGTGTGAATATGTTTGCAGACGTTTTTGTTTTTGGCTTTATCATTTCTACTTGTTTTAGTTTTTTTTTTGTTAAAAAATTTGATGTGGTTCTTTTGTTTTTAATTATTAGTTTAAAATGTTTATTATGTTTATATTTTCTTCTCATTTGTTTGTGTTTATTTTTCATAGTTTTATTTTGGTTTTTATTTGTCTTTTCATTTATTTTTTATAAATTTTTATTTTAGTTTAGTTTTTCTATTTGATTATATTGCAGTGACCTTCTTTATTTTTTGGGTGTGATATTAATTTAAAAAATAAAAAAGGTTTGTGACTATATATTTTTATTTTGTTTTGTTTCAATGTTTTTTTTTAAAAGAACATATTACAAATGATTAATATTTTAGTCTAGCTTATAAATTTTTACATATTACGATATGGTATTATCCTTCTTCTGTATTATATAATTTAACAATATACTTTTTCTTTTCTTAATTATGTTTCGTTGATCTATGTTTATTCGTGCTTTTTTTATCATTGTCCTTTGTATTCAATATCAATATGTTTATTTCGCTGATTTAAGTATCAAACTAAAGTATTTATTTTTAAAAAAATATTGTTGAATATATAAATACTTGTAGATTAAAATACTTACTTTGATTTGTAGTTTTTTGTGTTAAACAATTTGATGTGATTCTTTTGTTTTTAATTATTAGTTTAAAATGTTTATTATGCTTATATTTTCTTCTCATTTTTTGTGTTTATTTTTCATTTTTTTGTTTTTATTTGTCTTTTTCATTTATTTTTTAAACTTATTATTTTAGTTTAGTTTTTCTATTTGATTATATTGTACTGACCTTTTTTATTTTTTTGGGTGTGTTATTAATTTAAAAAATAAAAAAGGTTTGTGACTATATATTTGTCTTTTGTATTGTTTCAATTTTGTTTTTAAAAGAACATATTACAAAAGCTTGATATTTTAGTCTAGCTTATAAATTTTTACATATTACAATATGGTATTGTCCTTCTTTTGTATTATATAACTTAACAATATACTTTTTCTTTTCTTAATTATGTTTCATTAATCTATGTTTATTCATGTTTTTTTATCATTGTCATTTGCATTCAATATCAATATGTTTATTTCGCTTATTTAAGTATCAACTTAAAGTATCTATTTTTAAAAAATAATGTTGAATATATAAATACTTGTAGATTAAAATAATTATTTTGATTTGATGGCAGACTCCTTTTCTGTATACTTGTAGAATATATTTGATTCCACGGATCCGTTGTCTTTCTTAAACGCTTTAACTGATAATGCTCAATAATTATTTTAAATAGCCCAAAGACTCCGCACCTTTAAACAAACACAAATGCAGTTATATGAGCTTGTGATTAAACAGTAGCCCGTTTTGATTTTACACCCTCAGCGTTTTGATATTAACGTCGAGAGTAAACATGTGTCGTGTAAAAAAAGTTTTGACGTGGAGGCATGAGAGGGAGAGATTTGTTGGGCAATTATATAAAAGATTGTTTCAGTTTGTGTTTGATCTTGTGTTGTCGTTTCAGTTGTTGTTTGTGTTGCTGTTTCATGTTCGTATTTCAGTTTGTGTTTAAGGTTGTGTTGTTATTTCATGTTTTAATATAATGAGTTTTTGTTTGAACTTAATATAGTGAGCTTTCTTTTTATTATGAACTTGAATCTTGGACTAAATCTGCTTTAGTGTTGGATTGTACATCAGATATCATTGTAATGCACAACTTGTTGGATAATAAGGCTGAAGAGATTCATGTTCTGTTTCTAAAGAATCAGTTTACTAACTTTGTTCTTGTTCTGTTTTTAGAGGAAAGAATGTGGAGATCGACCAACACAAAGTGAGTGGATAGAATAATGTGCTTAGATCGATCACTCTTCCACCGTTTTGATTCAAAAGTTTGAATAATTTCCTAGTTAAATGTCTTCCATTTCTTATTTAAATTGTTAGTGTCGATTGTTTTGTATTTTAAATTAAGTATGGGCTTTATGATGTTTATGTGCTTTCTTAATTGATGTTGTGCTGTGATGGAATTTAGTTTCTCTTTCACTATGCTATGCTTTATTATTAGTGCAGTCCACATATTTAAATAAAAAACATATAATTAGTTAAATATCTTTAATTTCTATGTATTTAAAATGTGCCACCATAGATTTTCAATCAAAATTGTTCTCATTTATTAAAGTTTGGATTCATTAGAGATATTTGTTTCCTTTAACTCTTTGAACTGATATATATAGCCAAAAACAGAAAAAATACACATATATTTTGTGAAACTCTGATTGGCAAACCAATACAACAACCAACTAAAACTTGTATTTTTCTGTCACAAGATTGACAAACCAACAACACAACAACACTAAAACTTTTATCCACGACAAACTAGGACAAATACTTCTTCTTCTTTATTATGCGTTGCTCTTTACTTCTTGCTTCTTACCTCTTTAATTCTTCTTCCTTTATTAATCTTGATCATATTTCTATGCTTCCTCTTTGTTTCTTTGCTTCTTGTTACTTCATTTTACTTCTTTCTTCTCACTTATTTCATATTTTTCTCACAGAAATATGGTATCTTTTTCTCATAATATTTTTAATGAAAATTTTGAGCAACATTTTTAGCAAACATTTGAGAATATATTCAGTGATTATGGTGATCATCAAGAGGAAATGAAATCAAGAAAAATAGAGTTTTGATAGAAATAAATCGTGCATAAGGCCACATACGTTTATGGAATAATTATTTCAGTGAAGTTCCAACATACCTTCATAATATATTTTGACGCCGTTTTAGAATGAACAAGCCATTTTTCTTGTATATTGTTGATCGGCTCTCCAATGAAGTTTCATTCTTTCGAAAAAAGAAAAGTGCTACTGGAAGGAATGGTCATTCTCC
Organism: Sisymbrium irio; assembly: GCA_000411075.1. Taxonomy (NCBI): domain Eukaryota; kingdom Viridiplantae; phylum Streptophyta; class Magnoliopsida; order Brassicales; family Brassicaceae; genus Sisymbrium; species Sisymbrium irio. The sequence continues at coordinate 67,242 of KE155739.1, read as the reverse complement.
AATTCAAAAGTGTACAACATCAATTCGTCTCTTGGCATTTGCTGGTGGGACTGATTGAGTTGATGAATACATCTGGATTGCTGAAACTACTACTCAAAAATGTTTGGAAAATTTTTCCGAAGGAATAAGAAATTTGTTTGGTGATGAGTATCTAAGAAGACCAACACCAGAGGATCTTCAACGAATACTTCATATTGGAGACCAACGTGGATTTCACGGATGGTTGGAAGTATTGACTGTATGCTTTGGGAGTAGAACAATTGTCCCACCAGTTGGAAAGGGAAACTTTCACGTGAGTCCGGAAAACCCACAATCATTTTAGAGGTGGTAATTTCATATAATCTCTAGATATGACACACATGTTTTGGACCTCCAAGTACTTTAAACGATATCAATGTTCGTGATCAATCACCCGTTTTTGATGATATAATAAGAGTTCAAGCTCCCAAAGTGAATTTCTCTGTCAACGGAACATGGAGTTTTATATGGCTTATTATCTCACATATGGTATTTATTCGAAATGGACAACTATTATCAAATATATTCCACTTCCACAGGGCCCGAAACAAAATTTATTTTCTGAACATTACGAAGCTGTCCGAAAAGATGTCGAGCGTGCTTTGCAATCTTGCAAGCTCGATTTGGCATTTTTGAAAATCCAGCTTTTTTTTTTATAGAGTCAAAATAGGAAAGATTATGAGAGCATGTATCATACTCCACAATATGATAGTAAACGACGAACGAGATGGACACTGTCAATTTAATGTTTCAGAGTTTCAACAAGAAGAAGATTGAAGTTCACATGTCGATCTCACGTATTATACAGATATGCCTACACATCTCGCCAATATGATGGATGTTCGAACAAGAATTCGCGATAAATAAGCACATGAACAACTGGAGTTGATTTGGTTTAGCATACATGGCAAAAGTTTGGACGTCATCATGATGCCAACTGAGTTTTGATGAAATATTTAGCGTTTAGTATTTTGAAAGATGTTTGAAAAGTTTATGTTCTAATGTTTAAAATGTTTTTAGATTTAAAATATATTAATCTGAAGTATGTTTGATTAAAGTATATTAGTCTTAATTATATTTTATTTACAGAATAAATTCTATTTACAATACAACAAAGAAAATTAATTTTTCGTTTTAAAAAAAAAAAATCCATCAAGGATTGTACCAATAAAGAATAGAAAACATGATTTTCCAATTAAATCTCTAAAATTCAATTAATTAATATAATATTGGTTATAAAAAAGCTACATCAACTCAATAATACACTTTTGGCATAAAATAGTTCCCTATTCGATAACTCATGCAAATATCTTAATCTGATGAGAAACATGATGCATAGATGATTAACCCATTTTTTTCACTTATAAATGTGCAACTTTGTTGACAGAATGTTAAACCATATATTATATAATAAAAAAAATTATAAATGAAATATATAAACCATATAATCTACAAAAAATTATGATATCAATATTAAACTAACTTTTTATATTATACAATATATGTGGATATCATTATAAAAATAGTCTATAAGACTATGTACAATACAACAACATATTTAACACTCTCCACCTCAATTTTTAACATTCCATATCATTTTTCCTTTCTTTCACATCACAATTTAACATCCACCAGATTTTTAAACACTACAATTTTTTATTTAATAAAATTCAATACCATATCCTACTTTTTTTATTTTTTATTCTTGTTTTTATATATACTGTTTTCTTATGCATACTAATAATAATTATTGATAAAATTAAGTTAAAAATTGACTTAAATTAAATTAAACTAACTATAATTGACATAAATTTTATAACTTTAAAATTATTTTATATTTTCATAATTTGTTTTAAATAAAAAAAGTAAAAATAATTATTATTAAACTTCAAATACAATAAAATCACACAACACAAATTTACATAGTATTATTGTTAGAATCCATTTTATTTTTTTTTAAAAATAACTATGAGTTTGTTAGAGAATAATAGAAAACTTTTGGTAGAAATTTGATTTTTTATGTGTCTAAATAAAATGAACCAAGTGTTTCTTTATCGAGCTTAAAATTATAAATATTTGGTCTGTAATAATTGATCATAAATAGATAGGATAAATTAAAAGTATCTAAAAATCTCAATGATCAATAACATTATAAGAAATGTTATGCATGGACCCACAAAATCTTTTTAACATGTTTAATCATTTCAACATGATTGAATCTAGGTAAAAAAATTTATATGTTTTAAAGACCTTTAATATTAGGATTCAACTGTTGAATTTATCTTTTAACACATATATTGCAAGTAGTCTAATATTTCGTAATCAAATAGTTTATTAAAACTTATGTCGTACATTTTTTTATCACAACTCTTATATTTAAATCAAATATCACACAATTATTTTAGAAATTGTACTTTCATTCATAATTATTACTAAATAATATATAATATTTATAAATTTAAATATTACGAAATATAGTTAGAACAGCTCCCCACTATAAAAGCGGATTAGAATTTAGTTTCAACTTAATACATGATCTTCAAATACAAGAAGAGAACCAATTGGTTTTCTCAGAGGACATAACCATATCCAATTGGCTCTCTTACATTATTGACAAAAAGGATAAACAAACTTAACAACAAAACATAACTCCAGTTATTGTAGATAGGATACATTGACGACATTACATAGTCTCTCTCAAACAGCTTTATTTGAACTGACAATAAGACATAAATCCAGTAGTTGTGGAGATGAATCATTGACGACCTTCAAATTTGAATTATTTTTTCTTGAGACTCTGAGTCATCCTCAGCTTTCACCGACTTGGACACGAAAGTAACCGGTTTCTTTGGGTGCTCATTTACTGTCAAGTTGAAAATCTCTGGCCTTGAGTAATGTCCGACCACATCGAAGTATAACTTGGCTCTTGCGACATCACCAAGATCTGGATGAGAAAAAAAGAATGTCATCGATATGCAGATAAAAAAAGTTTATCATTTTCTCTGCTAAAGCTTAATACGAACATCAAAGGAGAGTATAATATACCAAGATCAGCTGTGATGAGACCCTCTGATTCAAAGTTTGGTCCAGCGAGAATCTTTCCCAATGGGGAAATAATGACACTACCACCTTGAGAGACAATAGTATCATGTTCTTCGTAGTCGTTCACATCGTTAAACAAGTAATCAGCATGGTCAGGGAAATCTTTACGCCGGCAGAACTGGCAAGCTGACAACACAAAACATCCACCCTCGAGTGCAATGTGCATCATTGACGATTGACATTCCTTATAACCATCAGCAGTAGGTGCACAATAAATCTCAATTCCTATATCCCAAAATCGGAACTGTTAAGAATCTTACATTAAAAGTTTAGAAATCTACTATATATTAAAAGACAAGTTGAGACATTTTGCTGAGGTGTCACATTCTCCTTTTTTCTCAGCATTTTTTTGTTTTTCATTTATTTTTATCTACTATCTCTATTACCAAACACAACGAAACTCTTTAAAAACAATATCTACTAAATATCTA
>KE155738.1:120432-133218 GCA_000411075.1 Sisymbrium irio | reverse complement strand
GTTGCGTGCTTGAGTGGAGGTGAATTGTAACATCCCGATTTCTGGTATATAAAAACTTATGTGGAGAGGTTAAAATGATTGATTTGACTACCTATATTACCAAAGTTCACTTACCTTTTTGGTTGCACGTCTAGAGAAAACTCTAGGGTTAAGCGTGCTTGAGCTGGAATAGTGAAATGATGGGTGACCTGCCAGGACGTCATTTGCGGTACCGTGTGAGTGAGGCCAAAACACGAGGAACGGTCATGTGGTGATTGCAGGGTCAGTATATCATGACTTTTAAACCTCCCGGTTAACGCACCGACGGTCGGACAGGGGTGGGCCGGCCCATGGACCTAATGATAGGACATGGAGAGCCCACTGGGAGGGGCGGTCTGATCTATTTTCTCATTTCTCAATGGGTGACCGCTATAATTTTTCACAATCTTTCTCATCATGACTGATCCAGGATGACCAAGTCTGTTATGCCACACTTTGAATGTGCTTGCAAAATTATTATTTATTGCAACATATGACTCAATCATATTTATCTTTTTGCAATATAGCCCAGAGGATAACATTGGCAATTCTTCCACATGATCTTTATTTTCTCTCGTAATGCTAAGATATTCATTACCATTCTTATTCATCGTCTTAATATGATAACCATTCTTTCAAATGGCTTTAAAACCTAACAGATTTCTGTAAGACTTTGGGGAGTTTAGAGCATCCTCTATTTCAAACCTCGACCCATTTGGCATTATAAATTCTGCTTTTCCGGAGCCAATTATGATCTTTACATTATCGGATATGGTACTCACACTATTTGCTGAGTCCTTTATTTTGAGAGAGGAGAAATATATTCTTTCTTTAAGGGTAGTGTGCGATGTAGCACTATCTGCTCTACGTAAGTCTCCATCCTCAATCTCGATTTTTGACATCGCTGATTCATTAAAATTTAAACATGCATTAACAGAATAAAAACAAGTTCATGCAACAACAAAAAACTGATTTTATAAAAAAAATAACATATTTTATACACAAAAATAAAATGTCCGATAAGTTAAAAACATTATACAAGAAAATATCATGGCAGCTCATTCATTTTTATTCTCGGATTCAAGATAATCCGCAAGGTTGAGAAGGACATCTTCATTTAAGCCATTATAGGAAGGGCCAGCTTCATCATTCACAAAGTTTGTTTCAACTTTTCTTGCCTTGGCCTCTTGATATAAATTGACGAAATGTCTTGGCGTACGACATATACGTTCATAATGGCCTTTCATGCCACATCTACAACAACCACTTCAGTCGATTTCTTTATAATACAGCAATTATTGGAAATTCTTATTTCCAGTGTTAAAGCCTCTTTCTCTTCCATATCCACAACCTCGTCCACGGCCTCAACCACGGTTTCTACCGCGTCCTCGTCTTTGATAATTATTATTACTGGCCACTACCACATTCACTTCAGGGAATGGAGCCGATCCAGGTGGACGAGTTTGATGGTTCAACATCACAAGTTTATTATTTTGCTCAGCTATAAGGAGGACTTACATCAATTCCGTGTAACGAGTGTATCCTTTAGCGCGATATTGTCCCTGCAAGATCACATTTCTGGGATGAAATGTGGAGAGCGTTTTCTCAATCATATCATTATCGCTCACTTTTTCTCCACATAAGGTTATCTTGGAGGTGATTCTGAACAAAGTGAAGTTATATTCAACCACACTTTTAAAATCCAGGAACCGGAGATTCAGCCAATCATGTTGGGCTTTTGGCAATATCATATATTTCTGGTGATTAAATCTCTCTTTAAGAGATTGCCAAAGATCTGCATGATCTTCTTTTGTGATGTATTCATTTTTCAAGCTATCGTGGATATGGTGGCGTAAAAACATCATAGCCTTGGCTTTAATCTCATCCGACATTGATTCAGTCTGATCGATGATTTTAAGAAGACCATTCGATCACAAATGCATTTTTGCATGCGTTGCCTATATCATATAACTATTTCCTGAGATCAAGGACATTTATATCGAGTTTTGCCAAGTTTGACATGATCTTTCTATAAGTAATAAAAACAAATTTATTTATAATCATTTGAATAAAAACACAGTTTAAAAACAATATTCTTAAATAATTAAGCATGCAAAACAATTCAATTCAACTTCAAGAACAGCATGTAACTTCATATAATTTGAAAGAAATTAAAATAATTTAAATGTTACCTCCTTCTGGTAATAGGATTGAATGAAATGATTTGGACAGCGTGACAGTATAGACGTTAGTGCTGATAACATGTTGTGAAATATTGGGATATAGCTATAGAATAGAAGTTAAACTATAGCACATTAAATAGTAATTTATAGCAAGTGTTTATAAAGCGTAAAAACAAGACTTTGAGAAAGTTCTACTAATGCTTATACTTCTTCTTTATGACTTATGAATTATGATTTTACAACATCACAAACCACCTATTTATATTGGTAAAGGAGAGATTAGAATAATGATACTTAGCATAATGACTAATATCTTTACAAAATAACTATACTAGATGGTAAAAATTGGTATGATGATTAATGACACTTATTCACAAATGATGAATAATCATATTTCATAACATTAATATAGTATTTGAGAATTTCTTTTTAATTTTTTTATCTTCATGCTTATTATAGTGTTGTGATGTGTTTACATGAGTGTTGTCATGATGATGTGTCATTATAGTCATCCAAAGTTTCTCAAGATGATAACGCAAAGGACGAGGCACTGGAAAACTTCTCTGATTTATTTACTCTCAACAACTTTTGCAAAGACAGGACTAGCATTTACCATTGGTAACCGTTGGAAGAACAGTTGTATCTTTCCCAACAAGACACAGCTATTAATCTATAATATTAACAAACTTTGAAAACATTATTATGAAACTCATTATCACCAACACGATAGTCTATTTATTTTTACGGCCAGCCAAGTGATAAAACCAAACTTTGACACTCCCTTGCGAGAACACTACAAAAACTATTCTTTGTATTCAAATGGTTGCCAAAGAAAAGTTATTCGACAGTCCTTGCAATTGAACGAAGTTTAAAAAACTTTATACAAATCCAAGCTCCTCAATTGATGTCACGAGTATCTCAGAAACAACCAATTTATCGCATGCTATTTTATTATATACCGACATGAATTCACACGGGCTTGAATTTACTAGATCTTACTAGTGGACCTAGTGGTGGTGGACACTATCGGATTTGGTATTAGTGTGCGTAAACAAAACGATCGAAACAAGTCAACGACAACTCAACTCCGTGAAGTTGTTGCTTATTGACGTTGTACCATTCTCAGATTGGGATTGACTTCTAGTGAAAGCAGGAGCTTTAGGTAAAGGAATGGTGATAGTCTCACTACCAAGCCAAACTATTACGGAGCTCATGGTTGGCCTCTTCGCTGCATTCTCTTGAACACACAATAGACCAATCTGGATCAACTTAATGATCTCGATACTCGGATTCTTTACCAAGAAAGGGTCAACTATAATCTCAGGCCTTCCTTCATCCCATCTCTTCCATGTCTGAACCCAAAAAAAACATGTTCTTACTTTCTACATAGGTTTGAAGATATGTAAGGAAGGACCAATTAAGAAGAATGATATGTGAAGAAGCTTACAAAAGCTGCAAGTCCTTCTCCTTGAAACTTATTGTTTTTTTCACCGCTTATCATCTCTAGAAGCATAACACCGAAGCTATACACATCAGATTTAGCGGAGATTTCCCCGTGATTCAGGTATTCGGGAGCCATATATCCACTACATATATGCAAATTACTTCATGAATGTTTGACCCACATATATATATATATATGTATGTATAAGGATATATCTATAACTGCATTCAAGGTTGATTGATGTATTCTTACCGGGTTCCAGCTATTCGTCTTGTTTCAGCTCGAGTCTCGTCAACATCGAACAACCTCGCGGTCCCAAAGTCTGCAACTTTAGGGTTCATTTCTGCATCTAAAAGGATGTTGCTTGCTTTCAAGTCTCGGTGAATAATTTTCAACTGAGAATCTTCATGAAGATAAACAAGACCTCTAGCAATGCCTTCTATAATTCTGAATCTCACCTCCCACGTAAGAAGCACACGCTTCTCTTCATCTGTAGAGCTCAAACATACATTTTTATTGCAAAGAGCTCCAACAAACTATAAAACTTGCAGCTCTCTTGGAAGGCTTACCGAAGATAAAGTGATCAAGACTTGAGTTGGGGACAAACTCGTAGATAAGAACCTCTTCATCTCCTTCATTACAAAACCCAAGAAGCTTTACCAGATTCTTATGTTGGAGTCTTGTCAAGAGTGACACCTCATTCTTAAACTCTACATCTCCTTGTCCTGAACCTTTTGTTAATCTCTTCACCGCTATCTCTTGACCGTTTGATAATATCCCCTGAAATCAGTTCTCTAGATCTATTACCCATATAAGACCAAGATCGATCAATCCATTATGATTAGGAAAAAAGTTACCACTACGTACCTTATAGACCGTACCAAATCCACCTTGGCCCAGCTTATTTTCAGACGAAAAGTCATCGGTTGCCATTAAGATCATAGCAAGATCAAACCGTAACATAAATTGACCATCAGAATCAGAGCACTCTGCAGTACCAACCAGAAATAATTACAATAATAATAAGCCCTAGTCTCTACATAATAAGGTTAACTGAAGCAAGAAACAAGCTACAAGTTACGTACCATTGCATTCGTTGCATGATTTTTTCCTCCGAGCATATAATTTTATGAGACCAATAAATACCAAAAGATTAATGAGAGTGGGGACCACAATTATGGCGATAATTCCGCTATAACTAATGCTTCTTCCTGAAAATTATTATACCAATTCAGTACGAGAACCTCATTTTACAATAATGAGCCACTAACTCAGTTTTTTTTTTTACCTTTCTTGTTTGCTATAAAGCTCCCCTTTTCCTGAGCCTGAGGTCGAGGAGGTGCAGGAACCCTTGTTACATTATCAAAAGCACCATGGAAAGCATATAGATCCCACCTGAAAACACAGCTCGGACGACTAACCTCGCCTCCTTGTCTTCCCCAAAACTGTTTTGTAAAATATGTCACGCACTTTTCCAAACATATCTTGCATTCTGGGGAAGTTATGTCGGGCGTGCATTGCATCAGCATGTATACATTTGGAAACTCCGTGAGCTCGGCTTCTACGGCACTATAGTACTTAAGTATCGAGGAAGTTTCAGCTTCCGTGGCATCCTCGAGGGTCAGATTAACCCTTGCTTCCCACTGTTGTCTGAAAAGGGTCATATCCTTGGATGGATCGATACTAAGAGGACTTGGGAATATAACAGCAGGTTCAAGCTCAAGGTTCCCCAAAGTTGAATGGTTTGAGGAACTTACAAGACAAGAAACATGGTCTCCATCGTCATTGTCCCACTTGAACGAATCCATGCGGTCTGGACAATCAGTTTGTATCTCCTGAGTCACTTTTTCGACACATTTGATACAAGCTTGTCGCTCGTAGCCTCTTGCGCAGAGGACAAGAGCGTGAACGGAGTTAGGACTTTTGCCGAGTGAGGCGTTGTAGAATCCGCCATTGGCGACGACCTTATTAGCAAGAGTGGAGAAGAGATTATGGCGATTCTGGACGTAGCTGCTGTTACCATTAATGAAGCTTCCGACACACGTGACAGCGTTAGCGACGTCGTGGTTTTGAAGGACAATAAGAAGAAAAAAAGGGAGGACGATCATCAAAGCTGGGCATCCACCCATTTTTTTAATATATGATAAAAAACAAACTATAGAGAAGAATTATTTTTTTCTTCTTTATTTTTCTCTTACTACTTTGTTATTGTTAAGTTTTTATTTGTTACATTTATAGGAGAGATCCGAAAACTCCAAACTCCAAAGACTGAGAAATGTGTATTGGTTGACTTAGAAAGATGGAAAAATTGTCACCTCAAACTTCAGAAAAAGTAAGAAACACATAGAATTTATAGGAGCGTCGAATAATAACTTAAAACTGATCTTATTAATCCCTTCATTTTGATACTTGTTGTTTTAGTGAATTTTTATTTTAAATTAATTATTATTTTCAGTTTTCAATACTATAATTTATGTTTTGTTTTTTATAATTTTAATTATGTTATCTGTTTTATTATTGATTGAACTTTGTTTAAATAAGTAATTAATAATGTTTTGTATTAAAAATCTAACATAAATAATAATTTCTAAATCTATAATTTATGGATATAACTTTAAAATGATAATTAATTCAAAACATAGGGAATAATATCTATTAGAAAAGAGGCTCCATGCATTACACCAAACAAATTAATTCATAATTTTTTGTAATAAAAATTATATTATCATATGATAATCAAGTTTGATATAAATTATAATAGAATTATTTAAAGTAAATTTTAATTCTATTCGATAGTTTAAAATATAAAATAATTAATCCAGTAACTAATTCATTTCTGAACTACCATACCAATTAGGTTTATAACTTTGCTTTTCTATCATTGAAAAGGAAAAAAATAGAAAATTTTTAAAATTATTTTTCATATATTTATGAGTATATAATACTGTAAATTTTTATTATCGAACAAATTTGTTTGATTTTTTTGTTTGAATTTAAAATTTTCATTTATTTTATCAACAATAAGCCAGTTAATTTTAGGTTTGTCATTCACGATATATATATATATATATATCTTAGAGATTTTGTAAGTGTTTATTTACTTATTTTACAAATCCAAAACTACAAAGAAAAACGACACTTAAAAACTATTAATAATTAATAATTTTAATGATTATTTCAAGTTTATATAACATATAATATTTTTTTACCAAATAAATAGGAGATGATCAGATTAAGCTTTTTAGGAAAATTTAGTAGAGTTTGGTAATAAAGATAACAACAAAATAAAATGAAAAAAACAAAAAAGCTGGAAAATAAGAATATGATACATCAATAAAATGAATTTTAATTTCTTTTTGTAATGGACAATTCTCCAAAATGTTATAATTCTTAGTTACCCTTCCAAAAATGTTTAGAAAAACTGAAAATGACCAAAATGTTTTAGTTATTTAACTTATTAACAATTTTACCCTCATCTCTTCTCGCCGTAGAAAAAAAGTTGTTGTCATCCTCGTCATACCTGAGACTCATCGTCATCATCTTCCTCTGTTCGCCTCTGCTCCTTTTCCACCTCTCTCGAATCATCAAATCGTCATTTCCAGAAATCATCGTCGAATCACCTGTCGTCGAATCACCATCGTCGAATCACCGTCGTCGAATCATCTGCCGTCGAATCATCTGTCGTCGAATCACCGTCATTGAATCACCGTCGTCGACGCCTTGAAACCTAGGATTGTGTTTCACATTTTTTTATTGTTCTGTTGTCATCGTTTTTTTATCGACTTCAAATCATCGTTATTTGATTGACTCGACTCATCGTTTTTTGATCGACTCGAAACAGCGTTCTTTGATTGACTCGGAACATAGTTTTTTTATCGACGCAACAGTTTTAACTTTTTTTGTCATTTTGAAAATCAAACTTTCGATTGCTAATATGTATTTGAGAAGGCCTTCCTGAAAATTTTAAATACCTTCCTGAAATTTCAAAGGATCTCACGGATACTAGTTTTCTCCATTTCAGGTGCAAGAAATGGATGGATTTTTTCACAAACTATCAAAATCCCAACTCTAAAATTCAATATAAGAGACGAGCCGTCACATTTTTCAAGTCCTTACACATTTTTCCAGAAAGGAGCTGTAAATGAGTTTCCAGCCTCACGGGAATGCAAAAACACATCTGACTTTCCACCGGTTCAAGATTAAGTTCCCAACTCTCAGGTTGTATATTCAGGAATCCTTTCCCTAATGTTTTATAATATTTCCTTAATATTTTATTCGCTATACCTTTCCTTAATATGTACTAATCCTTACACATTTTTCCAGAAATGAGCTGCAAATGAGTTTTCAGCCTCAGGAGAAGGAAAAACACATCTGACTTTCCACCAGTTCAAGCTAAAGTTCTCAACTCTCAGGTTGTATATCCAGGAATCCCTTCCCGAATGTTTTATAATATTTCCTTAATATTTTATTCGTTATACCTTTCATTAATATGTACTAATCCTTACACATTTTTCAAGAAAGGAGCTGTAAATGAGTTTCCAGCCTCAGGGGAAGGCAAAAATACATCTGACTTTTATCTGACTTTCCACTGGTTCAAGCTAAAGTTCCCAACTCTCAGATTGTATATTCAGGAATCCATTCTCAAATGTTTTACAATATTTCCTTAATATTTTATTCGATATACCTTTCCTTAATATGTACTAATCCTTACACATTTTTCCAGAAAGGAGCTGTAAATGAGTTTCCAGCCTCATGGGAAGGCAAAAACACATCTGACTTTCCACTGGTTCAAGCTAAAGTTCCCAACTCTCAGGTTGTATATTCAGGAATCCCTTCCTGAATGTTTTATAATATTTCCTTAATATTCTATTCCATATACCTTTCCTTAATATGTATTAATCCTTCCTTATTTTCCAGAAACGAATTGGGAAAAACTTTCAGCCTCATGAGAAATCAGCAACACATCTCCATTAGGAAGGTTTGGGAAAGTTTTGGGAAAACAAAATCAGGAAGAGCCTTCCTGAATGGTTACATTTTGAAGAGTTAACACATTTCAAAAAGTTGGTACACATTATCCAAAAGAAACTTATCTTGAGATAAACGGATGATGTTGGTATAAGACAAAATACAAAGAAACAAAGTGAAAATAATCTAATTTGAATGAACAAATATAAATTCCGGAAGGCTTTCCTGAAACATATAGAAAGCTTCCCTAAAACATAAATGAAAGTGTCATTCATGAAATTTTAATCATAACATAATCATGTGAAGAGAAAAAGGTGTTAACATCTTTTCCGGCGAGAAACCCTCTGTTGTCGTTGGACTCTCTTGTGAAACGAAGAATCTTCGACAGAATCTTGCGGTTGTAACACTCTTCCTTCTCGATCTTCACTTTATCGATCGCGTCGGCGATTTCGTCTCTCGTCGGAGTAGCTAATTCAGCCGATTCACACACTAGCTCGGCGACGAACGAAATCAGACCAAATCTCGATAAGACGCTGAAGAATCCAGTTAGGTATGAAATCCTTGTTCTGAAGAATCCGCATCGTCGCCGGACATGTGTTGTTCCTGCCGTCGAGCTACCGTTGGATGCTAGCGCGGTCGTAAGTAACGCTGATGCAAAGACTCACCGGAGAATTCACTATGAAGCTTCTAGATCACTTGTTTGTATTTATCCGAGAAAATCGACGAAGGGCCTGTTTCAGATGGACGAATAGAGAAGCCGGCGAGGGGGAGAACCGGCGAGAGAGATAATTGGCGAGAGAGAGAACCGGCGAGAGAGAAAAGCTGGCGAGAGAAAAGCCGCGAAATTTCAGATCGAAGAAGAGAGAATTAGGGTATAAATGTCTTTTACCCCTATTAATGAAACATTTTGGTCAATTTCTCATTCTCAAAACATTTTGGTCATAAGACATATAAAACACTTGATTTTTGTCATTATTTCTTTTGTAATATATCGTAGATAGTATTAAAAAAAAGATAAATAAGCATATGACAAAATATATATACTTTATTGTATTTATGTGTATTTTAATGGACATAAAATATAATTATCAGTTCCATATCTTAAAATTTTTGGATTGATAAAATATCTAAAAACTTTTTCCGATAGTTTTATATATTTTATTTAACCAATAAAATATATCATTAGTCTAAAATATTAAATTGAAATCTTGAGAAATTTTCTATTAAATTTATAAATGATTAATGATTTCAATTAGTTCATAAGAATATGTGTTAAGTTTATTTATTTCCAAACATATATATTTATATAATAATAAACTTCTAAAATTTAAATTTTTAATAATACATTTCATATATTTATTTTTTAATTATATGAGTAGTATTTTTATTTTTATTACTGATTCATATATAATTAATTGTTAAGGATTATATTAATATTTTAATGAATTTTTTTTAGCTAATAAAAATATTAAATTATGTTTGTCAACACATGTATGTGTTTGAATATATACATATACTAATAAAATTAATTAAAAAAAAACAAAATTACCGAATAAAAATGAAGACATGACACTTCATGAAAATTCTAATGATTTTTCTTTTAATATATAGTAGATTACTAATTTATGAAAAAATGATATCATATTTTGACATGTATAAAAATGTATATAAAAATAGTATACAGTAAATTACTAATTTTAAAATGAAATATGTTATAGTAACAATAGTTTTTGAAATTATAATGTAATTATTAACTTTGTCTAAAACTACTCAAATAAAAACCTAGGACAGTTTTTAAATATATTTTTTAACTCATTAGGTCTAGAGGAATTGGTAACTTATGTCTACGGTAATCTCAAACATTAAAATATTTTTAAAAAATAAAATATGTTGATTTTATGGTGTGTCAAATTTAATTAAGATGAAAAACAAGAAAAAATTAACTAACAAATTTTTTTTTTGGAATGGTGCAATAATTTTAAAAATATATAATTAACTACATGAAAAATATAATAGTATATGAACTACAATATATACAATTCTAATCTTTCTTTCTGTCATTTCTTCAATTTTCTTTGTTTTAAGTTTTTAAAAAAATAATAATTTAAATTTGAAATTTCACTAGAAAATATTGATTTTTTACATGTCATATGCTTTAAATATTCAAATCAGACAAACTATAGATAAATAATTATAAATATGTTAATCTAATATATATTTACGAAGAACAAAATTAGAGTCTATTTTGTTGATATATCATTTTTCAGTTTTCAGATTTTTCAATATAAATAAAATTAAAATTAAAAAAAAACATAATATAATAATAAATTAGTCAAATAAAATTTAAATTATTTCCATCATAATAGTTACCTTATATATATATATATATATGTGAAAAAAAGTTTTTATAGTTTATTATAGCTTAATTTTTTTGACAATCCATCATTTTTTGTACCAATGTATTATAATTTATTTTATATACAACATTTTAAATGTAATTTTGTATAAGAAATTTAATAATAATTATAGCTTTAAAAATAAAACAATAACGAAAATTTTATAAATTATTATAAATTTAATAATTTATATAGTTTTGAACCATATTTTTACTATTTCACCATTTAAACATATATTTAAATTGCTAAATCCATTAAATCTACATTGGTAACCACTTAATCTGTTGGATACACTTTTGATCTGTTTAGACTTATGTATATCTCTATTCTGATGCGGGTAAACCATACTGTTTATAAATCAAAATCTAAAACAAAATCTTTCTTATTTAGTTATTTATTATAAAAATAAGTTTTTTCTTAAATACACACCGAATTTGACATAATTGTGTGAATGGTGAATTGTTTCTCAAATACACACCGCATGTTCACATACGCACCGCATTTTTAATCATTCACATTGACAGCCTTAGATCATTAAAAGTTCAAAGAAGACAAACAAATTAGATCATATTAATATGTATTTAAAGAGAATATAGCTATATATTTTTTTTTTTCTGTAGTCCCGTAGTCTGCCACGCATTTGATTCGATTTTCATGGTGGTGTGGTTCTTGGAGAGTACTTTTTTTTTTTCAAAGACATTAAAGTCTTCAGCCGGATAAGTAAGGGACAACGTGTCTTCAAGACATCGAAAAGTCAAAAAAGTCTTCAAAAAGACAACATGTCATTATACTATAATGGTTGACCGAGATTTAATTTAAATTATTTGTATTAATTAAATTAATTTAATTAAATAAAAATCATTAAAATAGAAAAATAAAAGAAAATAAAATGTTAGTTTTAGTTTTAAAATATCATTAATATTTTAGATATTATTTTGGGAAGTTTACTAAAATAGTCTCTAAAAGTTGAAAAATAACTTAAATAATGCTAATCTTTGGTAATTATTAAAAGATATTTTGTACTAATTTTATCCTTTCTGTATGTGTTGACAAAAACCGTAATAACGAAAATGTAATTAATGAATTTCTCAAAATCCGTTCTTTTGATGGTAAACTTATTTTGAGGCTATAAATTTATTTTCAAGTCTGTAGACTTATTAGAGAACTCATAGACTTATTTTGGTAGATTTATTTGTACGTTGTGGTAGACAACATATTTTGGTTGGTAGATTTATTTTGATATGATGGTAGATTTGTTTTGGAATGGTAGACTTATTTTCCGAATGATAGACTTATTTTTCGAATGATAGACTTTTTAATATGATGATAGATTTATTTTTATTTGACGGTAGATTTAATTTAGAGCGATAGATTTATTCGTAATGGTGGTAGACTTATTTTAATAAATAGAGATGGTAGATTTATTTTAGTGATGGTAGACTTAAAAGCTTGTGATAGATTTATTTTCTTATAAGGTAGACTTTTTTACGAATGTATGTTGTGGTAGATATATATTTAGTGATGATAGACTTATCAAAATGTGGTAGACTTATTTCTTATTGCGATAGATTTATATAATCTTTCGATTTTACTCAAACATGCTAAAGTTGATAGACTTATTAGGGCTATGGTGGTAGATTTATCTGATAAAATAGAGTATGGTGGTAGACTTATATATCTATGACTTATTTCTTACTTAAAATAAATTTCTAACGCAAACGTTGATTCCAAACACCGATCTGTATAAGTTAATCATCATTAGAATATAAGTCTATCATCA
>KE155738.1:98326-120178 GCA_000411075.1 Sisymbrium irio | reverse complement strand
CAAACGCTAATCGCAAACGTTTTTGTAAACGCTAATCGCAAATATTTTTTAAAAAACATTAATCATAAACGCTAAATGCAAACGGTAATCGAAAACATTTTGTAAATGCTTTTCTTTTTGTAAACGTTAATCGCTTTTTTGAAAATGCTAATCGCAAACCTTTTTGTAAACGCTTCATAAACGTTTTTGAAAATGCTAATTATTTTATTATTATTATATATTATTTATTTATAATTATGTATTATTTTTTATTATTATATATTATTTATTTATTATTATTTATTTATTTATTTAATTGTATAATGGCATAATCGTATTATAAACTAAAATCAAGTTTTTATGGGTCTTAATACACCCTCTTTCCATTTCTCAAACTTTAGAACACTCTTTTAGTAATATAGATAAAAATTGGCACTCTTTAATTAATTATCTCTATTATTTTTCATAATTTGTTAGAAAAATCATTCTCCAAAATAACAATGTTTTAAATTTTGAAAACCAAAATATTTTGGTAAAGAAAATACAAAAATGTTTCAATAATCCAAAAATTGATTATTCTAGTTTTCATTCTTATTTCATTAAATTTTATCTAATTTTATTAATATAATGTTTTTATTAAATTTTATTTTTATTTTGAATGAAAATTTCTTTTTTCAACATTTTTTCCATAAAGTTTTTAGAAACCCTTTTCTAAATATATGTAAACTATTCCTAAATATTTGTATACTTTTTAAAAAAATTTATTTATGTTAAGTCCACTTTTATTGTTTCCTTAGATTTTGGAAAAGAATTCTTATAAATATGTAAATAATTTCTAAATACTATATTAAAATGAGTTTTTAATTTTGTTTTTCAAAACCTTTTTAAGGAACCATTTCCTAAAAGTAGGTAAAAATTAATTAAATATTAGCATACTCTTCCTAAACTTTTATATAAAAAACTGATTTCATGTATGTTAAAAGTATGTATCTATATATATATATATATATGAATATATTGAAACAGTTTTGCGAATCCCTTCCAAAATATATCCAAAAGATTTCTAGTATTGGTATACTCTTCCAAAATTTTTAAGAACATAGTTTTATATATGTTAAGCCATTATTTAGGAATATTTTCCTGAAAAATATGTAAATAGATCCAGAATATTTCAACTTTAAAAAACTGGTAGAAAAAAATATTAAATTTTAAGTAAAAATTTCAGTAGCAAATTTTTAAATAAATAGCAAGTAAGACATACAATTTAAATGGAATACTTTTATAGCATTTTCAGTAATGTTTACAAAATTTAGAAAATCCTTCCTAAATACGAAAAATTAAAATTTTTAAGTTGAGATTTTAGTAATACTTTCCTAAATAAACAATAAGTAAGACATACAATCTAAATTGGATATTATATTAATGTTTTCAGTAAATTCTCTAATATTTTCAGTAAGATCTACAACATATTCAAGAAGTTATTTCTAAATTAATATTTAGTAATATTTCAGTAAAATCTATAACATTTTTTCAGTAAACCCATGTTAATACTAAGAAGATCGTGTAAAAAGCAACAAACAAAACATAAATAATGTAATTAGTTTCAATAAAATCTTCCTATAAGTTCAGAAAACTTCCTAATTTGTATTTGATTAATTAAGGAATGTCACATTCTTGAAAGATCATATAACAACTCAGAGATATGACATATAATATTTAGGAATAGTTACATATATTTAGGAAAAGGTTTATACAAAAACATTTATGAAAAAAAGAAATTGTGAAAAAAAGTTTTGAAATTTTTTGAAAAAAAGATTCAAGTCTCTGTATTTTTAATTTTTTTTTAGTTATTATTATTCTGTTGAATGATAAAAATATTTTTTTCTATTTAATAAATATGTAGGAAGAAATGATAAACTAGTATTTAATTTTATTTAATGAAACATTTTTTTCTTTCTTTTTTTCCTAAAAATATTTTGGTCATAAATATCTAAATTAGTTTTTTTGGGGGTATTTATCTTCATAGAATTAACAAATGCAATTTAATTCCAACACACGCAAAATATAAGAAAATAGTTTAAAAGTTAAAGATGGAATTTTTTTTAAAAAAAATTATAAATCATATATATTTACAAATCATTTATAAATTTTTATGAAACATTTATAAATGTGTATAAGACTATTTATATATGATAACGTATAATAATTTTCTCCATAATATAAAAATAAACAGTGGTATCTGATGTTTTGGATTTTAACTCTATATAAACTAGACTGTTAGTGATCAAATCCACATAAACCAAATTTAGTAAACATATTAATGAAATTATATAATATTTAATGAAATTATTAATGTAATAATTCTCATAATTTATAATAGAATAATAAACCAATACAAAAAAAATACTACACAAATTTATAAACTACAAACAAAGTTCCTTATCATCATACCAAAAAAAAAAAAGTTCCTTTAAAACGCAAAGTAGTTAACAAGTTTGTGATATGATTTGTTGGATTTTTATGATTAAAGATAATGCGGATATATCGATTCTAAATTCTAACCAAGTCTCATGTCTTTAAGACTGAATTGAGCGAACTACTGATAATCCTCAAATCGATTTTTAAGTCACATTTTTGTAATAACATTACATGCCATTAGAGCATGTTCATTGGACAGTATGAGACATTATATATATCTACAAAAATAAATTTATAAAGAAATGTAAAGTAGGAGATAAGAGTTTTAAAGAGTTCTCTGCACAGGATTTTTGAGATGTTTTCTAAAATTGTATTACACACATGTTAAATAGAAAGTAGTTTTGATGTTTCTCAAAACAATAAAATTTAATTAATTGATCAAATATATTAAAGTACTATTATTTTATATTATAAATATTGATATTGAAGTTCTGAGCCATGGAGTTGCTCTTATATCTATGTGGGTTTTGTCAACGAATTTTACGTTACTAGTGACATTTAAACTCATTTTTGCTTCTTTACGAACTTCAAAAGATTTTAAGTACTTGAAATGAATCTATGTGAACATTGATCTTTTTCAGCAAGAAAAGGATTCAGAATTTCAAACCCCATAAGTCTCGAAGCCAAAAGAATAGAAGAGAAAAAAACACATCCCTAGTTTAAACAGTTCACAAGCCCCACATGAAGACTAGTTTACATAAGTTTCTATTGAAAGAAGAGCTACCAAGCATTCACTCTCGCTTTCCTGATCGAAAGAGATTGAAAACTGGAATACACATCAGACATGTCGACCTCGGGAAGAGCAATATTCATGGCATCTCTTAGATTCTCGTCATCAACAGCATCATAGAAACATCCACGTCTCTTCGAGTCCCTTACGACCTTTGTCCAAATCGAACCACTCCGAGCCAGAGTTGTCTCGTTCCCAATCACCCATAAACAGTGCCTTGCACGAGTGAGTGCAACGTTGGCTCTTTGACGGTTACTTAGAAACCCTATTCTCCCGTTACTGTTACTTCTTACGGTTGATATGATGATTACGTCTTCCTCTCCTCCTTGAAACCCATCAACCGACCGAACATTCAAAGTGAAAAGTTTGTCTGATGGGGAGTTGTACGTATCTCCGATCCTCTCTTGTATTGCTCTAATTTGACCTTTATAAGGTGAAATAACCCCAACGCTCATCTTTGTCTTCGTCTCACTTGACACTGTTTAGAAAGAAAAAAAATATGTTACTGTTGATATTTGATAATACCACGTTTTCCGTCAATAAATGTACTCAAAAGTAAAAACCACTAGACCAGCAATTACAATTGTAAATGATACATATATATATCTATCTATATATATTGTTAATTGTTATACCTTTGAAAAGATTGGATATGATGACAGAAATCACAGCAATCTCAACTATGTTCTTAGGACTATGTCCGTCTTTATCGAACTCCTCTTTGCCACGTCCCACGTTGATAAACGAGAAAGAACCAAACATGATTCCTTGAAGAAACCTCTTATGATACTTGCTTTCTTTAACAATCGCATCATCCGAGATCTTCCCATTATAAAACTCCACGTTCGGGAAAAGACTTATAGAGGGATGCATACGGTATTGAATATCAAGCAAATGTTTTTTGTGGCCAATCAAAACCAATCTCTCAAACAAGCTTCTTCCGAATTTTGCCTTCTCACAGACCTGCATGGATTACACAAGACTGTTTCAAAGGCAGTTTCTAGATTTGCATTCTAAAAGAAGAGAGAACATAATACTATTTTCGACTTTCTCATAAACTATATTTCAAATGCTAAACACAGAGAATGTTCTCCTTCCCTATACGTTTGACAAAATCAGCTCATAAATAGTTCAAGGTTGAAGGATTAACAACATAGTTGAAAATGAAACGCAAACGAACAATAGTACAAGACAAAAAGATACCTCGCTTTGCACCATTGCTGGTAGCTGAAGCTCATCTCCTATTAGAACAACTTGGCGCAGGCCCTGAAGTTGCAATGCAGCAACTGATTCACATTCTTTAAGTTGAGCTGCCTCATCAACTACAAGTAGTTCAATGGATCCTGTCCTTTCCACAGTCATATCAGCAGCACCTGAGGCAGTGCAGAAGATTATGTTTGCATTTTGTAGGCAAAAACTCATGATATCCTCTTTCTCCAAGCTTGCGGTCTCGACACGTTTTGGAAGCAAATGTAGAAGCTGAAGGCAATCGAATATGAAGTCTCTGATTTCATCATCATGTTTGGAAGAATGTTCCTGCAGGAAATATCTAGCATGATGAAGAGCTTGACGGGCCGTGATCATTTTCTTCACATCATTAGATAAAGACTTAGGCAGATGTGTGTATAATTCCACCATATGATCCATAAGGACCATAACTTTCTTTAAATCTTCACGCAAGTTACGAAACTCTTTCTTTACAAACTCTCCAAATGTAAGAATCCTTTCTTTCTTCTTACCTTCTTCTTCCTTCTGATTCAACTCTTCGCTAAATCCATAAAACATCTTCTTTACGAACTCTCCAACTGACATAAGAATCCTTTTCTTGTTTTCACTTTTCTCTCTTCTTTCACTTAACAAGAGATATTTCTTGTGATTAGATTCCACCTTCTCAAAAAAATCTGTGACTGAATTCAATCTTCCTTCCCATCCAGACAATGACGAAAACAATCCAGTCAACTTACTGATGCGATGCTCAAGAAACACATCGAGAAGACCATTATACTTGCTGTCTATCTCCATTCTGGTTCGGTTTCCAGATAACACAATATTCCCGAGCCAGCACGTTGATTGTTTTGATGAAGAAGATTCCTTAACCAATGCCAAGAACCTTGATGCAAGTCCTACCACAGCCGTATTTGTAGGAGCGCACACAACTGTTTTGCAACCTAGGTTGACAAGGGCAAAGAGAAGAGTAGCGACCGTCTTTGTCTTGCCTGTACCAGGTGGTCCCCATATCAGTTTCACAGTAGCCTTGTCACGAACAGTCCTTGCCTCCAAGACCCCCAAAATAGCAGATTCCTGAGAAGAGTTCAAGTTCGTTGAACGTATTATATCCGATACTCCCCAATTCCTAGAAGAAACCGAGGGCTGTGTATCCTGAAATACAAGAATAACAACGATTACTCAACATTAGACGCACTGCGGCAGAGCTTTGGGCCTGAATGGAAAAAAAAATGAAACATTTTATATAATATCGTTTAAACTTTAATTTAAACTCAAGAAAAAATAAACTAAAAGACATATTCTGTCAATATACCAAAGAAAAATTTGAGGCACCAAATTTTTTTACTAATATTAAGGGTTCCAAGACAAATGCTCTTTTTATCATATACCGGAGTATTAGCTTGAAGGACACTCTTGATGAGACTCAAGTTGGCGCCTCCGTTGTGTAGAGCTTTCCAGATACGAGTGTTAGTGGTTAAAGTCATTAGAAAAACACCCGAACGAAATGAAAACTTCTCATCAATGGATATGGATGTAGACGAATGAACAGAGAATTGTAGCTCATCTTTAACAAAGAATACATATGCAAGAACCAGTGGGTTCAAGTCATTGATACTTTGTGGCCTCTTTACTGCGAGAGCAATGAGATCTCCGCATTTTGGCTTGTAATTTGCGCTATTCTCTCTTACATTAACTCTTATCTGCAGTGATATATTGAGGTTGTTTGATCTTCTACTTGATACTTTGAATGGCCTTGCCTCCACGGAACGTATGTAAAAGACAGGCGCTTTCGACAAAGATCCCAAGCTTGAGCACAACTCTGTTCGTGTTTCCTCTAGTATATGAGGAACAAAGCACTGAAGGTACTCATCAACGGACCCAAAGTTGTCTGGTATCGTCCTTATATGTTCCTTGAAGATGTCTTTGTTGAAAATCTTCTCGATTGACCAAGAGAAGACTTGATTAACCAGGCTTATTTTCTTTTCCTTCTCCCTCTCCATGTAACGGAAACTTTCTGCAACGTAATAACAGAGAAAAAGGTTAGTTAATTATGCTCGTACTCCATAGTTCATATAGTGAACATAGCTACATAAAGACGTAACTTGGCTTACAATGCAACGAAAAAGAATGATCAGAAGGAAGCAACTCTACAAAAGCACAATGCAGAAGATGGGTATTAAGAATCAACAAACTCAAACGAAAATGAAGAAGTAGATAAGCTAGCTAATGAGTTTTATTTACTTTAAAGGAAGACAAAGGCGAAAGGTCACACAGAATTGGGAAGTGATCTGTAGTTTCATCAATTTCCAAGAACATATTGTAAATAGATTTTGATTTTATCTTATTATTTAAAGAAAAAAGGCATATGAAGCGACGATAGCACTCTGCATGCATAATCTATTTTTTTTTTTTTAAGAAAACAACATGTATAAAATACTTTTTGGCTTTTTACATGTTTAGTGAAAATTACCATTAGTAGTTTTTGGTTTATGTAAGAGAAATTAGTTCAAAAAACGAAAAGGAAGGTTCGGGAACTTGGAGAATACAACACATATGGTGGACATAGGACAACATTTAGGCATTTACCTGCTACTAGTCGTTATAATGATCATGATTATAATTTATACTCATCGATTTATTTTCTTTATCAACAAAATCATCGATTAAGGAAACCCAAAAAAATAATCGATTAATTTTCTTTATCAATAAAGTCATCGATTTATTCTATAATTTATTGTAAGGAGAAAAAAATTCTGAAACATTACACAAAAAAAAAATTTTAATTTACGAGTACCACTACATTTCACATGCAAATGATTAGTATTTTTTTCAACAACATATATACTTATAATGATTTAAAATCCAAACCGATGGTATAAGGTTTACGTACAAAACACTGAAAGGAAGAATACAAACACTACATTTTAAATTATCCGCATTCGTGTTATTTGCACAGGATATTTGAGGTCAGCAAAAATGTAAAACTGTCCATATGTTTCATAAATTTCTCCAACTGAATTGTAAACCAGATGCAAATGATTGTATAATTAAAAATATATATAAATAAGTAATATATATGTGTTGTATGTGGTTCAAATTAATAGAGTAAAATATGTAATAATTTTTTTAAAAGTAAGATGATAGATAGCACATATTTATCTCTAATGTCAATATTTTTTTGTTGAACTTTAATGTCAATATTTTGGATAAAAAAGATGTTTTACATCTTAAACTCATGACATACAGAAAAGTAATTATTGGTTAATTAAAAGCTGGATAGTTCAAATGCTTTTTTAATTAATATGCAAGTATAGGTAGGTTTTATGTTCATTGATTGAGTAAAAACTGTGTTACGGTCCTTACGGAGTAGTACGTAGAGTACGGACAAAAATACATTCCGCTGATTATATACTTGATGTGTTATTACTACAACGCTTCCAAACATGTTGCTAGTTTGTTAGTGTCCATATTCAAGGTTCAAATCACGTAGCTGGCAGAAAAGAAAAGTCTGCAGGTTACAGCAAGGATGGATTGAGACTTGCTAGGCATAAAATTCAACGTTGAGGGAATCTTTTTTTTTGCAACACCGTCCATATTCAAGATTCAAGGCATAAAGCACTTTACTATTCGAGCAAAGTTCCTAAACAGACATCCAAAAGTTTGCAACACATTTTCTTATAACTTCTGATCCGATCCCGTTGAGATGGGCGATGCGATAACAGGATTCATCGTGGAAAAGATCGGCAACTATCTCATCAGAGAAGCGTCGAAGTTGATTAGAGTCAAAGACGACCTAGAAAGGCTTAAGGAGGATTTGAGGTGCTGCCATTTTTATCTCACGGATGATGAAGCTCGAGAAAGAGAAGGTAAGGTCTCAAAAGAATGGGCCAAACTGGTTTTAGATATAGCTTACGATGCGGAAGTTGCTTTGGACACCTATTTCCTTAAAGACGAAGAAAGATCAAAAAGGCTTGGCTTAATTAGATGTCTTGACTTGAGGGCTGAGTGTGAACTAGTTGTTAAAATCCGTGGCCTCAAGAGTAGAATCTCGGAGGCTACTCGGATGCGGGACACCTATGGCGTAGGAAACCTCACTGACTCTCGAGGACAGAGAACTGCAAGTAGAAGGCTTGAGTGTGGTCCATCCGTTGATCATGGAGAGCTTGTAGTTGGGTTTGAAAATGAAGCTGAGATTATTTCGGAAAGGCTTTTCAAAGGGGATATCCAGAGATCTGTGATCTCGATATATGGCATGGGAGGTATGGGAAAGACTACTCTTGCTAGGAAGCTTTTTAACTCTACAAACGTGAAGAGAAGATTCCAAAATCGAGGGTGGGCCTATGTTTCTCAAAAGTATAAAACAAGACATGTACTGTTGAGTATCATAAGATCTCTGGGAGTAGCATCGAATGTCGAGCTTGAAAAGATGGGGGAGGAGGAATTAGAAAGCTACCTTCATCATCTTCTAAGAAAGAAAAGATATCTGGTGGTGATAGATGATGTATGGGAAAAAGAAGTTTGGGACAGCTTGAAGAGAGCTTTACCTTGCAATGATGTAGGAAGTAGAGTCATCATCACTACACGTATCAAAGCTGTGGCTGAAGGCCCGGACATGAGAACCTACGCCCATGACTTAAGGTTCTTGACATATGAAGCAAGCTGGAAGTTGTTACAACAAAAAGCATTCAGGAATGTACAACATGCTGATAAAAGCCTGAAGGAAATCGGGGAAAAAATGCTTAAGCAATGTGGTGGCTTACCACTTGCGATAGTCGTGCTTGGTGGGATTTTGTCTAGGAAGAGCCGGCCAAGCGAGTGGAATGATGTGTGTAGCAGCTTATGGCGACATTTAAAGGATAAATCAGCTCAAATCTCCACTGTGACTGAGCTAGGCTTCAAGGAGATGCCACACGAGTTGAAACTTTGCTTCTTTTACCTTAGCGTGTTCCCGAAGGACTATGTGATCAACGTAGATAAGCTGATACGTTTACTTGTAGCAGAAGGGTTTGTACAAGATGATGGAGAAAGGATGATGGAGGATGTGGCTCGGGATAATATCCAAGAGCTGATAGATAGAAGTTTCGTGCAAGCTGAAAGTATAGAGAGAGGAAAGGTGATATCTTGCAGTATCCATGATCTTATGAGGGATTCGGCTATCAAGAAAGCCAAAGAGCTCGACTTTGTACACGTCTACAACAACAAGAACGCAAATCATTCTTCTAGTTGTAGAAGGGAAGTGGTTCACCATCTTATGGACAACCAACACTTGTGCCATAGACCTGCGAACAAAAAGACACGATCCTTCTTGTTCTTTGGAGAATCAGTGGATTGCG
Organism: Sisymbrium irio; assembly: GCA_000411075.1. Taxonomy (NCBI): domain Eukaryota; kingdom Viridiplantae; phylum Streptophyta; class Magnoliopsida; order Brassicales; family Brassicaceae; genus Sisymbrium; species Sisymbrium irio. The sequence goes on along the minus strand of KE155738.1, from coordinate 110,431 downwards.
AAACCACTTTTTGCTTGAGAAGGAAGTTACTCCGAGTGCTTGATTTCGGAAGGATTAGGTTTGTTTGTAAAGGAGGGAAACAGAGTTTACCAGATGGGATAAATGAGTTAATCCACTTAAGGTACATTAGGATCGTTGACAATAATCTATTAGCTTTCATCTCCAACTTACGGTTTCTACAGACCCTAGATGCGTCGGGAAATGGCTCATTCAGGCAAGCAATCGATCTCCGCAAGCTCACATCACTGAGACATGTCATCGGTTCATTCGTCGGCGAGTTGCTAATAGGCGACGCAGTTAACCTTCAGACCTTGAGGTCCATCTCCTCCTCCAGCTGGAGCAAACTGAAACAAGAGCCACTAAGAAATCTTCGCAACTTGAAGATATACGACTCCAGAACGTGGGTAGAGCAGATAATAGTTGTTTTGGACTTGGGTGCCTTCTCATCTACACTGAGACGAAATCTTCGTGTCCTGAAGCTAGAAGTGAGGACGTTCAAGTTATCTTCCCAAACACAAGTCAGTTCAGTAACCTAGTGGAGTTAACACTGAGTTCCGACATAGGGAGACTTCCCAAAGACATGTTTGCCATCTTTCCTATTCTCGAGTCACTGACACTTTTCGGATCAAACCTCAAGGAAGACCCAATGCCTGCTTTAATGAGACTGCAAAAACTGGAATATCTGGTCTTGGAAAATTGGGAGTTCCCGGGAAGGAAGATGAGCATCACTGCACAAGGTTTTGGTCGACTCAGGAAGCTTGAATTGATCGTGTTAGGGTTACTTGAGTTGCAAGTCGAGGAAAAAGCCATGCCCAGATTAACGATGCTGAATCTTATAAAAGGCAGTGGCAGACGACAAACAAAGCTGATGATTCCAGATAGATTGCGAGCGTTTGTTCGAAGCAACTAGAGTACCTTTCTGATGCGTTATGAATATGATCTGCTCGAATCACATGACTAAGGTTCGTAGGTTTATGTATATTTAAAATCTGTTTTTGTATCTAAACTTTGCTATTGCTTAAAATTGACATATCTTATAGCTGACATATCATATACCTAATGAACAATGGAGTTTTAGGTATCTACAAAAATAGCTAAACCTAACATATATATTATTAATGAACAGTGATTACTAAAGCAAGAGCTACGGAGATACGACTGAACATGTATCAAATAAATTCGCCAAATAATACTCTTGCTTTATCACATGAGTATTAAAAGGTTGGAATATTGAACAATGATTAAATCTTGCAACAAAGAAAAAGCATTAGTGAGAAGAAGATGCAAGAGAAAGAAGAAGCAAAGCAAAGAAGAAGAAGTTGACCACGTCAACAAAGGAAGAAGAAGAAGTCAAGATGAGATTGGTGTGTAACAAGAAGTTACACATCAAGAAAAATAAAGAGTAGTTAGTTAGTTTGGTTAAAAGCTAACTAAGTCAAGTTGTTGAGTTTGAAGTAGCTAAAAGTGGGTAATAACTGTCAGGTGAACCAACGTGTGGTGGTCCAGTGGTAATGGAAGTGTTAGTAAGCCCGGCCCTAAGCTCAAGCTATATAAGTTTTGGGCTTCCAGCCCAAATTTTTATCAGACAAAAATTAGCCTACTTTTTCACTTTTTTTTTATATTTTCGGCCTTTTTTTGTTTTGAGTTTTCAACCCATTGTTTTTTTTTTAATTTCTGGACCGGGCCTGGTGTTAGTAACCTTCCGCCACTCGGGTTCGATCAACATTGGCCACCAGGGATTTAACATGGCCTCTGGGCCTCTGGATTAATCGGATACTCGTTCGAATCGGTCCCTCGGAATCCAGATACAACTGGACAAACTTCGGTCTATCGGATCGAGCCCCTGAATTGAATCGGTGACCGTTCGGATTGGTTCCTCGAGATCTGGATATCTGGTTAACCCAAAAAAAAATAAATGTCAGGTGAATTAGTGGTTAAAAGTAAATTTACCTTGAGGCCACATATCTAGAAATAGGATGCAAATAGGAGTGGTTAAGATTAAAAAAAACGTGTGTGTATATTGTTAGGCCACATAAATATGTATGTGTATGTGCTGTGTAAAAGCAATCCAATTCTAGTAAGAAAAGGAGTTAGACAAAAAGAACCATGTGGTGTGGACATCAAAAGAGTAAAGTGTTTATTCATTCTCTCTAAACATATGAACAAGAAAGAGTGAGAGAGGAAGAGTAAAACGCTGAGACAAAAAGTGTGAGAGTACAAACAAGAGTGAGTGTGAAACCTCCAAACCTGCAGTTAGTTTCACAGAAAGCCAACAAGATAGCTTCACTCATGTGCTACGGAGATACTCAATTACTCATGTAAAAGGTATCTGAGAAATATTTGGCGAATTTATTTGATTTTATGTATCTATATTAGAGCCTTTAGTAGTGAAATCATCAAATTTTGTTCTCACAACATGTATCCTTAAGAAATTACAATACACTGACGTCGTGATTGAGGAATTTGATGCGTTTTGCAAACAAGGAAATATGTTAAAAAGACTCTGTATACTTTCTAAACAAATGCAAGACTATTAGAAACTTTGTAGCATTTATAGGTCTCTACAACTTTGCTACGAACACCAGTTTAGTTTCGATGCTATTTTCATTCCAACGTTTCTATAACAGCGGGAGCTTTTTTTCAACCGATAGAATTACAACGATTATCATTTTTCAAAGGAGGAGCTTCAAAGTTACTGTATGACATAGATACCGACCTTTTCATGCTTCCACTTGTTTCTTTTTGCCTCTACAGACCTTGAGAAGTTCCAGGAAAAGTATTCACGGAGGTTAGTGATTGTTATGCGATGATAATGTCATGTACACTTAGTTACGGCTCGCATATAAGCCATGGTAACATAGAGTACCACAGTTTTCTTTCTTAGACTTGAGCTGTTCTTAGGTTTCACCGGTCTTTGATGGGGAAGTAAAAAAGCAATCAAGCAGAGCGTTCTAAAGACTTGTCTCTTGCCTTTGAGAAATGATACTGAAAACCACGGATAAGCATATTGATGTACCCAATTTTAGAACCACGGCAACAACCCATACGCTATGGAGAGAACGGAAAGCACGTAGACATGGAGATCCAGCCATGACCTCCGCTTCCATCATCCGGTCGGTAGACAAAATAGTGCGTGCGAGAATCTCCTCCCTCCGTTTAAGTGCAGAGGATGATGAGCTAATGCTAACGTGGTTAGCATTGAGAATGAATGGTTAAAACCAAAACCTGTTTGTTTCAAATTTGTAATCTCAAATTTCTGCAACATTCATGTAACATCTTGATGTAACACAATTTTTTGGCTGGATAAAAATTTAACATTCTTTCAAAAAAAAAAAGATATACCCAATTTTGAATATGTAAAGAGAGACGACTTTTTTTTAGTCAAAAATAGAGACGACTTAAAACGCTAAAAATAATGAGAATTAATCATACCCTTTGTTCAGATGGTTATACCCTTTGTTGAGATGGTTATTGTAACTAACTTCTTGGCTATTGTTATTATCGGCTATCAGTTAGAAACAATCAATTATAACCAATTATATTTAATATTTTTTTTAATAATTAGTTGATTTAGTTTTTATATTTTTTTTTAATTATACTTTTTAAAATAAAGTAAATGTCTAAATTTTTATATAATCATTTAAAATAATAAACATTTCAAAATAGAGGGAGTATGTTTATAAAAAGTTTTGGTTCCATAGCAGCAGAACCGCCTTGCTTAATTATTTTCATATGTTGCTATTAAGTTTGTTAGAAAATCAATAGATTTGGTGCTTAATTTACGGTGTGGTCTATGTTAATTGATTTGGTTCAATTTTAATATAGTTTAATCCAGTTAAATTGATTAATTTTAGTTAATTTATAATTAAATAAATCTATAGAAAAAATACAACAAATTTCTCGTGAAAAGAAACATGTAAATATCTGGAAAAAAAATCTATTAAATTCTAGTAATCTATTAAAATTAATTAAATTAATGAAAAACTTATTAAGTTTATTCAAACCTTATTAAATTTATTGAAAATATATAAATAAATGGTTAAAGACAAACAAATCTATTGAAAACTTATTAAATTTATAGAAATTAACTAACTATGTAATTATAGAGAAACAAATATGCGATAAACTTAATATATATAATTTCTAATTGGTTATGTCATCCCTATATTTAGGATTGAACTTATTGTTTGTTTGCACTTGAATGAGTAACTTTACTCTCGGTCATTTGGATTTCTCATGTGTCCGTTTATTCCAATACTTACACGGTTACATGCCACCACATCTATTAGAACAAATATAGCCATAAAAGTTTTTATGGTTTTCTCTACTGACCTAACAATGCACATTATATTTATGACATACATATAACGTAAGTTTCATAGTTAACTGACTGAGAGATTAATTGTGTAGTGCAGTTTCCATGGTTATTTCTTAGAGTAAGTTAGAGAATATAACTGTCTAATTTTATTTTGTTTCTTTGTCTTTTCAGACTTGTTTCTCTACATTGTTCATTGCAGCAAACTGGAGCGTCTGGAATATAGTATTTCTCGCATAGATGATCTGGGTTTGACCGTGGATGAAGATCGTAATGACATTTCAGAGGTAATTTCTTCTTTCCCTTACTGAGATATAGTATACAATTTGATATAGTTTAGTTATTATATTTGTGTATTTTGTTTTGGACAGACGAGAAGCTATAACCTTTGATAGAGATGAACTTATTCAGCTCCGCACTGATACATATGATCCATTGAATGAGATATCGTATGAGGTAGAAAATGATGATGATATAATCAGATCTGATGAGAGTGATGAGGATGACATAGGTGATGAAAGAGATGTGGGTGTTGAGGATAACGTGGGTGTTGAGGATAACATGGATGAAGAATATGTTTCAGTGGAAATGGGACTCTTTCGTAGGAGAAAGCGGTTCATCGGGTGGTAGAAAGGGTGAGTTGACTAATGATCGTGGAATATGTTTACTTTTGTTCGTAGCTATAGTTGTTTTCCTATTTTGCAATCTTTTACAATTAAAAGGGTAAGAGAATAATATGAAGATGCTACTCTGAGTAATTGACAAATGTTTTTACGCATCTATGGATTCTTCATGTGTCAAAATTGGTCTAATTTCTGTTGACAGATAGTTTTGGTCTCTAATTATTTATTTGTTTAATCTTCTCGTAAGGGTTTGATTTTGTTTCTCTTTTTTTTGTCAACCATATCATTAAGAGAATTTGCGCCTGATATACACGAAAGATGAAGAAATTAAATATGTACCCTACCACTACATATTGTACTGTTACCAAAATTTTATCCCCAAAATAACCCTACTAACTAGCGGTATGATAGCCGCTGTATCTATATCAGTATAAGATTTTGGCTAGATTTTATCACGCCTCATACCTATATCAGTATAGGATTTTGCCTAGATTTTGTCACGCCTCATACTCAATACAACAAATATGACAGATAATTTATAGAAATACTAATAAAAACGTAAAGACCCAACTTTAATTGAGAGACAGTGCCGACGTTTCAGTGAGAAGGCTAACCATCTTTTTCATCTTCTCTTCCTTCTGTTTCCTTCTTGGATATTTAGATCGGTGCGATATCTCGATTCTACAGAGGTTATGATTAATATATAAGTTCATGATTTCTAAAACTATTAGTTTTACTGTATCTAAGAAGTTTCTTACCCAGATGGAAGAAGAGATTCGACTGCCGGAGAGAGTATTCGCCGCGGGGCATGAACCTACTGGAGAACGGGTTAATTCGTATCAGAAGTCGAAGAGGATTGGATCTATTTTAAAAGCTTTGGATATAGAGGAGGTTGCTTATCATATGTAAATCTAATGTAGATTTAGTAGATTTTTATCCTTTTCTCAACGGTAGGGTTATTAAGGTAAATTCAAAGGTGATAATGTTACTGTTATCGGGGTATGTTCGACGGTTTTACAAAGCTAAGAGCATCTCCAATGGCTGAACCCTATTGAGGGTTCTGATCTTATATTTAATTTTAAAATTTTGCTTAAGAATCTCTGTCAAAATATTTATGTTTTCCCTGTTCCAACGGTAAAACCCCATAAGGGATGTTTAAAAAAAAAAGAAACAAGAAGATGTTCATATATATGTATTTGAAAGGACAAGTGTTTCTCATAATCAAATATTATGTTATATGATGATTATCCAGTATTTGAGAAATCGAATTGTAAAATAACGTTTCCAAAGCCGTCGTAGCCATGCTCCTCACCTCCGACGCCTCTCTCTGACTATCAGCTAATCTCCTAATAGATCCACTTCCGATCGACGAGAGGGGGAGGACAACAACAAAGAGGAAGATTAATTCACCATGGCCATCGATTTCGATTTCGATTGAGTTGCCAACTATCGGAGACGGAAAGAAGATAAAGAGAAAGACAATTTCTTTTGTCAAAAATTTTTATCCACTAAAATAAGGACACGTAAAGGCTCAGGACCGATTCTAAAATTCCCTTATTCAGAACCGACTCTGAAGTTTATTTGTCATTTTGATTTTCTTTTTTAAATTTTTTCCTCTGAACCTCTCTTTTAGAACCTCCCTTGGAGGTGGTCTAAGGATTTTAACACGTATCCTATCAACTGATCTAAAAATTGACACATCTACAGACACGTGTCCTACAAAAAGTGAGCCACTGAAATTGCCGGCACATGAAGCTTCACTGCAGATCTTCACCGCCGGCGATGCAGAGTTCTTTCACCACCAGCAAACTCTCGACAATTCAATTATGTACTCATGCTTTTTCCTTTTGCATTGATATCTCCAGAAAGTGGGGAAATCTTCATTAATTCGCCGGAGAAAATAAACCTGGAGACAGTGATAGCTTTAAAAAACAGAATTTTTGCCGAGACAACACAAAGACTCCGACTCTACTAATTCTGATTTAAAATAATCCCTGAAACCAACCACTTCAATCTCAAATCAAAGAGAAACTTTAATTCATAAACAGATTAAAGAAGTTTACTCTCTAATGAAAGGAGATTCAAAGCAAGACCAGCGAAAAACAAGATCTATAACAACTCTCTGGAATTTGAATGAAACTCATGCAAAAGTCTGAGAAACTAAGAAAATCCGATAAACGGAAAAACAAAATCCGACAAGCGGAGATCAACAAGCCAAAAGACAAAAACGAACAGCTATCTATCCCTCTGAAAGATTTGAAAGAGGGAAGAGAGATGGAGAAAGCCATTGTAACCAAAACCGGACTTAGCAGGAACCGAAGAAAGAAAATAAACAGACAAAATCAAAAAAATGAACCGCCGGCCGGAGAAACTAAATCTTTAAAATTTTTTGAGTTTTTAGAGAGAAGACAGAGAGAAACTGGAGAGAGAAAGTCTTTGATTTTGTTTCTCTAAATTATACTTTCTCAGTTTTTTTTTATTTGTTGTTTTAACAAAATGCAAACTAATTAAGACATATATACAACTTTATCTAAATATTACTATTAAAAATAAAAATTAAAAATTATTCAACCAATTGTTAAAAATGTTATAAGATATAATTCCACATACAGTTTTCAATAAAGTTAAAATTCTTTTTAAAATATCAAAACATCAAATATTTTGAAATAAAAAACTATTCCAAAACAAAAAATAAACTGAAAGGGATAGAGTATTATTTAGGAAATTTAGTAATAAAATTCCTCAACTAAAGATGAATCGTAATAAAACCCCTCAAGTATATATTTAAGTAAAATTCCTTTCAACTTAAAGTTTGTTAATGTAAAAGTTCATCCGTCTGCCGTATCTGTTTTAGATGGGCTTTTATGTTAACATATATTAAGTTTAAGGGATTTTTTCAATAAATATTTAGTTACGGAGTTTTATTATGATATATTTTTGGTTGAGGAGTTTTATTACTGTATGTCTATGATACTTAAGGACAAGACTATTGTTTTTACTAAATCAAAATTTGAATATTTTATAAAAAAAATATACATAAATTAAACTATCCAATCAACTAATTTGTATAAATGTAAATATCGTGTACACATAACTAATTTTAAAATAATATATTCAAAATCTTAAATTCCACTTCTCTTGCAGCCTCCTTAATTTGTTTAGAAATCCATAATCAAGTTCACAAATCACCGCACAGAAGGTTACGAAGCATTTTTTCTCGCTTTCCTGATGGAAAGAGATTGAAAACTCGAAAACACATCAGACCTATCGACCTCAAGCAGAGCATCATTCATGACTTCTCTTAGGTTCTTGTCATCATTAGCATCATAGAAAAACCCACGTCTCTTCGAGTCCCTTATGAGCTTTGTCCAAATCGATCCACTCAAAGCCAGAGTTGTCTCGTTCCCAATCACCCATAAACAGTTCCTTGCACGAGTGAGTGCTACGTTTTGACGGTTACTGAGAAACCCTACTTTTCCGTTACCGTTACTTCTGACTGTGGATATGATAATGACATCTTCTCCTCCTTGAAAGCCATCAACCGACCGAACATTCAAAGTGAAAAGCTCATCACCTAATATGGAACTGTACTTATCTCCGGTTCTCTCTTGAATTGCTCTAATCTGACCCTTATAAGGTGAAATGACCCCTACGCTCATCTTCGTCTTTGTCTCACATGACACTGTTTCAACAACAAAAACCATGCAAATTAAAAAAAAATGTAAAAAACAAACTTATATACATACTATTATTTTTGCGAGTATTGATGAGTAATATGGTCATTTTTTATAATTGTTCATGTATTTATAAACTTGAGAAGATCAATAAAATATCACTACCTTTGAAAAGATTGGATATGATTTCAGAAATCACAGCAACTTCAACCATGTTCTTGGGACTATGTCCATCACCAAACTCTTCTTTCCCAAGTCCCACGTTGATAAACGAGAAAGAACCAAACATGTTTTCTTGAAGAAACCTCTTTTGATACTTGCTTTCTTTAACAATCGCAGCATCCGAGATCTTCCCATCATAAAACTCCACGTTGGGGAAAAGACTTATGGAGGGATGCATACGGTATTGAACATTAAGCAAATGTTTGTTGTGGCCAAGCAAAACCAATCTCTCAAACAAGCTTCTCCCAAATTTAGCCCTCTCACATACCTGCACATTAAAAGTTTTCGTTATAAGATAAAACATTATGAGTTTTTCGTAAAATATATTTACAAAATGCAAACCCCAAAAACGAATAAAGAGTTCTCTATCTGTTTATGCTTGGCTTTAGCATTTACAAAACAATCAATAAATGCAGTAATGCACGCAAGCAAACAATTGAGGTCAATTTAGTAAGACAAAGGAGAGTACCTCGCTTTGCACCATGGCTGGTAGTTGAAGCTCATCACCTATTAGAACAGCATGGTGCAGGCCCTGAAGTTGAAATGCAGCAGCTGATTCACATTCCTTAAGTTGAGCCGCCTCGTCAACTACAAGCAGTTCTACAGATCCTGTCCCTTCCGCGGTCATTTCTGCAGCACCCGACGCAGTGCAGAAGACCAGTGGGTTCAAGTCATAGATGCGTACGTGCTGGCCTTGCTCTTTTCGTGAAAGCAATGAGATCTCCACATTTCGGCTTGTAATTTGTTCTATTTCCTTCTGCATCAATCGTACTCGTCTGATGTGTTGCTCGGTAATACTATTTTTCTTGCTTGCGCGGAGTCTATGTAAATGACAGGAGCTTTCGACAAAGATCCCAAGCTTGAGAACAACTCTGTTCGAGTTTCCTCTAATAAATGAGGAACAAAGCACTTAAGGTATTCATTAACGGACCCAAACTTGTCTGGTATCGTCCTTATACGTTCCCTGAAGGTGTCTTTGTTGAGAATATCTTCGATTGACCAAGAGAAGACTCGATCAACCAGACTTATCTTGTCTTCCCGAGTCATGTGACAGAACCTTTCTGCAAAAGAAAAACAGAGAAAAACTTTAGTTGTTATTGGTTTAGTGTCTCTCATTCTGAAAGAATTCTCTAAGTGTGTGAAAGTCTCTCCAGCGGCCAGAGGGTCTTGACTAGTTGGCAAAGTCTTGACTCACATGCTTTGCACGTGCGTGGTTGTTGACGTTAAAAGAAGAATGTATAATAAGTCTTTCTTCTTCTCACTTCTCTGTTAAGTTGATTCCGACAAGATTCTTGTTGTAATCGGTTAGAGAGAGAGACTTTGTAATCGCCATTGTTGAAGGAGTTTGAGCTTGAGCTGATCTAGTGATAGCTGGTGTTTTATCCAGCCCCAGTGAGTATAGCTCTTCTTTGCATTGAAGAAGGAGGTGAACACTGGGTAACCATTCTTTGTGTTCTTTTAGTTTTGCTTTCTTTACAAATCAAGTGAGTGATCTAAGAGAGATAGAGAGAGTTGCGGAACAAAGTCGTACAAAGTGGTATCAGATCTAAGGTTCTTAGCAAAGGAAAGTCGATCGGAGTTCTATGCTCGACAGTCGAAGATAGTTACCAGCGACGAAGGAAGATGTCAGGGATCAAGGCTGATATCGAAAGGTTTGATGGCGTCGGAGATTTCTCTCTCTGGAAGAGAAGAATGTATGTGTTTCTCAGCGTTTCAGGCTTGAAGGATGTTTTGATCGCGAAAGAAACAAGTGCGGAGGTATCAGAAGAAAAGGAAGAAGATGATCCTGAAGAGAAGAAAAAGATCTTAGCCAAGGAGGAGGCTAGATCAGAACGATGCGAGAAAGCGATGAACATAATCTTTCTCAACGTTGGTGATCACGTCTTGAGAAAAATCGAGAAGTGTAAAACGGCTGCAGAAACATGGGCTCTTCTCGAAGCATTGTACGTGCCAAAGGAATTGCCGAATTGCGTTCACGCTCAGTTGAAACTATACGGTTTCAAGATGATGGATCATCGGTCGATTGATGAGAATGTAGATGATTTCCTAAAGATCATTGCAAAACTGAGTGATCTTAGTATCGAAGTACCAGAAGAAGTACAAGCCGTTCTCTTACTCAACTCACTTCCAGTGAAGTATGATCCACTCAAAGAAACTCTGAAATATGGTAGGGATGTGATAAAGATTAGGGATGTTACTAGCTCTGCAAAGTCTAAAGAAATGGAGCTAAGAGATAGCTCAGGATCAAGAAGTAATGGAAATGGTGAAGGTCATTACGCAAGAGGAAGGTCAGAAAACAAGGGTTCTTCATCCGGAAAGGGAAAGAATCACAGGTCTAGGTTGAAATCAGGTGAAAGGAAGAAGATCTGCTGGGTCTGTGGGAAAGAAGGTCACTACAAGAAGTAATGCTACAAGTGGTTAGAAAGAAACAAGCAGAGGAATCAGTCTGAGTACAATGCAGAATCATCACTCGCAAGAGATGATGCTAAGGATCTTGCAGGGCTTATAGCGTGCGAGGTAAACATGTCTCAGGGGTCTAAGGATCCAAGCGAATGGGTTATGGACACAGGTTGCTCGTTTCACATGACACCGAGGAGAGATTGCTTCATATAGTTCAAAGAACTGGAGACAGGAAGTGTCAGAATGGCTGATGATCGATGTCTAGAAGTGAAAGGCATAGGATCAATAAGGTTTGTCAATCCTGACAATACGACCTTTGTTTTACATGAGGTGAGATACATGCCAAACATAGCTAGGAATCTCATCTCATCAGGGACTTTGGAGGATAAAGGCTGCAAATTCAAAGGTAAAGACGGTGTTCTGAAGATTGTCAAAGGCTGCACAGTCTTGATGAGAGGAAAGAGAAAGGTTGGAGACACTCTGTACTTTCTTCAAGGAGCAGCCAAAGTTTCAGAATCCTGCAACAATGTAAAAGGTGGAGCGGATCAGACTAGTATCAAGAATGATCATACCAAGTTATGGCATAGCAGGTTATGACACATTGGACAGAAACCACTAGAAGTTTTGGTAAAGAAAGGATGCATAGACAGTGACAAGATTTCGGATTTGGGCTTCTGCGAGGATTGTGTCATTGGGAAGACTCACAGGGTGAGCTTTGATTCTGCCAAACACGTTATGAAGGACAAGCTTGACTATATTCACTCAGACTTGTGGGGTTCTCCAAATGTTCCACCAAGTCTAGGGAAGTGCCAATACTTCATCAGCTTCACAGACGACTGGTCACGAAAGGTATGGATATATTTTTTGAAGA
>KE155738.1:55496-74845 GCA_000411075.1 Sisymbrium irio | reverse complement strand
TATATATATATTTATAAAATCACAATTTAATAACAAAACGATAGTATATTATTTTTTAGTTTATATAAATAATACTACACTAAACCGATTCATTTTATAAATTCTTCATTTATTTTTATTACTTTTTGGCTAAACTAAAACTAGAAGAAAACAAATTGATTCACATTTTTCTATCTCTTTATATTTTATTTTATTTACCTTTAATAAATAAAATATTTACTTTTATGGAATAAAATATTTAAAAATCAAAATTGTAAAATTATATCGCACGATTCTCACATGAGTTTAGTATAATAGTAAGAAATGCTATTTGAATAGATTTATTACATATATTGTATTCCTTGTTAGCAATACATAAATGCATGTATATTTAAAAACTAATATTATTTTCACAATTCCATATTTACCATTATCTCTTTTACTAAACGTATTTTTATTATTAATTCTTTTGTACCACTAAAAAAGACAATGCTGCAAATATTGGTCTAATAACACAATTCCATTATAATTTTGTATAAATATTTTCCTAATATATCTATTAATTTTAAAAAATATAAACCGATAAACTTAAAAATGACAATATATGTTTATATATTTGGATTCTAATTAAATTACGAAATATACACAAGTTAATAGAATTTGAATACTAAATTTTTCTTATAAACAATAAATCATATATTAATGATAAATTTGAAAAAAAAAATCAAATACAGAATCTATGTAATACACAATAATATATTTAGCTGGTTTAAAAAATTGATATATTTTTGTTACAAAAGATTTTTATTGATAGAGTCGGATTTATTACCAAGTGTGATCTTAGATTTTTCAATATCATACAATATGACATTCTCCTTGGAATGCTGATGACTTTTGTATATATGGCTGTTTTTTTTTAAGTTCATGCTACATCTTAAAGTGGATAGCTCGATATGAGTTGGTAAATCAAAATAGAAAACCAAAATAGTCGTTGATGTATTTTTCTGGATATGTAATGAACTGATGCAAATGGTAATAAAATATTAATTTGAATATTATTATGTAGTTTCCGTTAAAGATTTTTAAAATATAATTAAATAGATCCACAACTTAATAGCTGTAATTAAGATTTTGTATCTGTTAACTAGGTAGTAGTTTTAAAATAATATCTCTAATTAAAAGAGAATAAAATCTTTTGTTTCCCTCCATCACTATATAACATAGAAACACATGCACAGTCTTAATACACACAAAACAAACAAAGAAAAACAAACTTCATCATGACAAGGAAGAAGGTGAAACTTGCTTTCATTGCCAACGATTCTTCAAGGAAAGCAACATTCAAGAAAAGAAAGAAGGGTTTGATAAAGAAAGTAAATGAGCTCTCAACTCTATGCGGTATCACTGCATGTGCTATCATTTACAGTCCCTATGATACTAATCCGGAGGTGTGGCCATCAAACTCCGGAGTGCAAAGGATCATTTCCGACTTTCGGACGCTACCGGAGATGGACCAGCACAAGAAAATGGTGGATCAAGAGACCTTTCTTCGACAAAGGATAGCCAAAGCATCAGAGCTTTTGAAGAGACAAAGGAAGGACAATAGGGAGATGGAGATGACCGAAGTTATGTTCCAGTGTTTGGTTGGAAACATGGGGATGTTTCATCTGAATATCATGGACCTTAACGATTTAGGTTATTTGATTGATCAATCTCTTAAAGATGTTAACCGCAGGATCGAGATGTTGGGAAATTCTAGTATGGAGGTCGGTGAATCCTCCAACGATGCTATGGCTGCAGCTCCTTCTGAAGCTACTGGAACGTTGGCTGTTGTGGCGTCTACAACCGCACCACCCGCTACGATTCAGCATCATCATCATCAGCAGCTGTTTCGTCATCCTGCGGCTCCACATGTTGGATTCTATGATCAGCAGCCTCGGAGTCTAAATCTGAATCATCATCAGAATCAACAGCATTGGTTTATGGAGATGATGAACCATCCCGAGCAAATGAGTTATGCCGCTGAGAAAATGGGCTTTCCTTTCATGCATGATAACCACCACCACCACCACCACCACCACTTCCAACAACAACAGCAGCAGATCCCTGGAGATTCCACCACCACTCCGACAGCTGTTGTTAGCTCAAGCAGTGTCAATCCAGTTACCAGTCCAAATCCTACCAACAATCTATGGTTCCGTTAGGGTTTCGAGAAAGGACGTTCACATTCCGTTTAGACAAAACTATAATTCCTCAAAAGTGTTTCTTTTTTCGTTGACATTGAAATAAATTGTCTTTATGCTACCGTTTTTATTATGATTGTGGTTTACAGTTTACTTTTATCATCATGATGATTTGGTTTTTAATGTCATGGATTTGTGAGTCTCTAGGTTTTTATTGTTGGTTTAAATATGATGTCTTATTCCTTTCTTTCCATGCAGACATACGTTATTATCTTTTAAAAGTACTCAGTGATAAGTTCCAGCTGTTTAACTCAGTGATAAGTTCCAGCTGGTGGATTCAGGTCTGTACCAAACAAACAAACCAAACGGTACAATCAAAAATAAAGGAATGAAGGAAAGTTTGGTTACAAGAAAAAGTCCTAATCAAACTTTGACTACAGTATTAATTGAATTTTTAAGTTTCATTAAGCATTTTGGAAGTTCGGTTAGAAACAATCTTACCATTTGGTTTAAAGTAAACAAATATAACTATTGTTATGCCATTTGTCTTATTTTACAATTTGATTCGGATTTAAATGATTGGATATCGGTTCAGTTTGTTTCTTTTTCCACAGGTCGTTTTTGGGGTTACCAATCTTTTATTTAGCTACAGCTCTTTTGAGCATAACAAGGTGACAAAGTCAATCCACGCTATGGCTTAAGCAGTTTATTAACCAATGTCCAAACTCTAAAAGAGAAATTTTTGCTTATATGTGCAAACACACAAGAGTGGAGAAGTCATTCACCCCAAACTAACTTGAATATATTCTTACTAGCTGTTGCACAAATGACATTGTTGCTCCGGCTTCTCAACATCTCTTCTTGCGCTGAGACATTCCCTTCCTTCAAAACAATGGAGCGAGATTGATTGTTTTGTAGTTCAAGATTTGTGTGTCTAAACCAAGACGAGATTTTGAGATCTCGGGCAAATGCAAAACAAAAGAAAAAACTTACTAGCTGAGAATAGGCAGTAGCAAGAGATATAAGTGTTGGGTACATATCAAGAACAGCTATGGCTACTCCCTCCGTTACTTGGGGGACCTGCACTAAAAAAAGTTAACGTTGCAGAACGAATCCACAATACTTGATCAAAGGCTTAACAAGAAAGATAATGACTACCTGCATAAGCTGGATGGCAAATACATCGCTGATTGTCATTTTATCAAGATCTTGACACCTTTTAACAAAACTATCAAAAGACGGATACGACGAGGTCCCGAGTTTGTTCTGGTCATTATTCACCAGCGACTTGTAGTATTGGTGTATTGATTTAGTGAGATAACCGTATTTTCTTAGCGTCTCACCAAGCCCGTTTGTCCTCACCACATCAAATCCCTCCAGAATCTCCGTTGTGAAACACCTAGAGAAGCATATATAGATGACACATACGTTTGGTTCTAAATCTCAAAGAAAAATGCATGATCAATCAAGATAAATTCTTACGCAGTTTTAATGCTTTCTGCTGCATCAGATTGGTTTGGATCCCCTTCAATGATGTATATCAGCTTTTTGAATCCCGATCTCTATAAGCATAACCAATTTTAGAAGAAAATGAGAAACAACATCAACGAAACCTAGAGTATGTAAAAGACTTAGGAGTTGAGAATTCCCACACCTGGAGTCTAAGTTTTTGGTCCCTGTAGCGATTATCTCTAATTGACGAGCGTAAATCATCAATGTTCTTCCTCTCAACAATGAAGTCCAGAACATATTCAGTCCCAAGGCACTTATGCCTAGCGATCCAGATACAATCCCCTATTGGTAAACGTCTAACCTATAATAACATCTTTCCAGTTAATTTATGTGATTTTTGGAATCTGATGATATCTATCCAGGATAACAAATGCAAACCTCAATCTTAATCTTGAATTCAGCGGATATGTAATCAACTATTTTCCTGGATCGTGATCTGTGAATCAGGAGATGTGTATTTAAGCATCATCACCAACAAGATAGATAGACTATTATCACACTTTCATAAGTAAACCAAGAAAGCTCTAATCGAAATGAAATGAGCAGAGGAAAGATTAAACGTTTCACGTACCCTTTCGTAGCAAACTGTTCTCGGTCATCCAGTATTAAGATCACCTGATATGCTTCCTCAAACGTGTCGCCAAATGTAAGAGGAGGAAGGCATGGAATATTTGTAACTCCTTCTGAAGTTCCATCTGAAGGCAACTTTGTAACCATGAAACAATAATGAACAAATAATGCTGATTATCAATCTAGTTGCTGGTGATAGAAAATAATAAAGCATAATCGCAAATGGTTACATACAGAAGATGAGCAGGGTTTAAGAGCATGACTTGGTCCGGATGAACATGATTTTAAGGTGTATCCATCGTTGCAAGAGCGGAACTTCTTAGCATGAGATCCCTCCAGATCAACTTGACCTGTAATTTTGTAGCTAAATTTCATTAAAGGAAACATCCAGCCTTCAACAGACACAGCATTAAGGATATAAGATCATAAGCTTGTTAAAGACCGTACAAGTTTGCGCTCTAGAAGGTCCTGCTGAATCTTTCCTTCTATTTCGAGAGTCCGGACAGGGATTATAAACTTCTGCTTGACGAAGATGGCACATTACAGATAACCAGAGAGTTGATGGATCTTTGTCCTGAGATCCATCTGAAACCTCCGTGAATGCAGCAACGACTTGTTCCTTGGAGTAACCAAACGGTGTAAACTACAGAAAAAAAAAACAAAAAGAAACAAAATTATCACTGAGACAAACAACACTGTATAAGAAAAGAAAAGTGTATAAGAAACACTCTCTAAGAAAGAAAACTGAAACTCCAAATACCATTTCGAAAGATTACCTTTTCAAGAATATCATTAGGAATGGCTGTTTGTTCTTCTCTAATGGTACAAGAGGAGGTGGAATTTTGATTAGGTGTTTTCTTCGGTTGCTGTGCAGGGTCTACTTCATCATCGGTCAAGATGTCAAGTGTAGGTAGTCCAGATCGCGTGATACATTCATTTGCTACTTCCCGACCTTCATCTGTCAGCATGTACCTATAAAATACAAAAAAAATATCTCATCCTATGTCACAAGGTAAAGGCACAGAATACAGGTCTAAAGGCACATTATACATTAGACAGAGTGGTTTTTTACTTTGCCGGGTTGCTAGATTTCACCACTAATCCCTTCTGTATAAGTGTTGTCATGCAGTTCCAACCACTATACCACTCCCTCTTAGAGTTTCCAAGTCCTGATTTTCCTTTTCCTTTCTCTGGCCTAGAAACATGGAAGAATAAATCAGAGTGATATGATGTAGGTACAGAACCAAACCAAACAAATTATGTTAGGAAGTTGATTGAATCATACGCAACAGGAGCGTGTGATAGCCCACTTGCTTCAGTAGCATCAATAAGCTCTGCTTTGCGCATGAATTCTTTCCCATTTGCAGTCCCTCTGGCAAACCAAAAAAAACAAAACGATCCTGAAGAAGGTGTTTACAGAGAGGGAAAGAAAGAACACATTGAGAAGAAAAACAAATATCTGAAGTAACCTGTGCAACGTTATAAGCAATGCATAAGCCACAGAATTTCTTTGTGGAGTGTACCGTTTCCTTCCCTTGGCCTTGTTCCCTGACCATAATAAAAAAAAAGAAAGAAAACACCTTTTGAGTTTAAAATCTTACATTGAAGTCTCATGTGAACAAATGTGATGCAGCTGACACACATTACCAGCACAATTTTCAGGTAAATCTTCTTGTCCAGAACTTTCAGCTCCAGTATCAAAATATCCTTTCGTCATCTTAAGCATCCACTTGCCAAAACCCCTATGCAACAAATCCAGCCAAAACCAATAATCAAACACTTGGGGTGTGGATACTAAAGCCACTCACTATCAGTTCTGTATTGCATTATACAGGAACAGACAATGAAATGCGATATGTCTAATGATGAATCATTCCATCACTCAATCAATAGTACAAAAAGGTCACACCTTTTTTCCTCTAGAGACAAAGAGAAGAAGAAGAAAGCAAGAAAGAAACATACTTGATGTGTGATAAGTCTTTGAGTATGTGAATGGGATCCTTGGCGTCGCAGACATTTCTATACGCCTTGAGAAATGTCCTCTCAAGATTCTCAGACAAACCATTGGGCTTATCTGCGTATTCTCGCTTCTTCTGCAACACATGATCCGCTAAACCTTGGTTCTCTGAACACACTACCCTTCTCACTTCATCCATCACCACAAAGAGTGGGAAAATTTCAATCAAAGGCTTCATCTTTCTCGTTCGCCGGAGAAGTTGAATAGCCGGTTTAGGTTTGGTAATTTCGGTTCGTTTCGGTTTATTCGGTTCGAAATAAATCACTTGAAGTGAACACTCTCTTTCACAAAGAGGATTTTGGCCAAAGCATACAGCTAAGCAGCCGCAAAGACATTTCTACCCCTATTCACTTTCCTATATAAACATCACTTCGTCATCCTCACTTCTCTTCGCCGCGCGACGGTTAGGGTTTCGAATTCCTTTAAATCTATTTTTTAATAGAATTTATTTATTAGTGGTGATCTTTCGTTGTTGGTGGCTGTCAAGATAGTGTTTTGAATTTAGATCTTGAATTTACCAAAAGCTCTTCGATTTATCGACTCATCTGCTTACCGAGAGCTTCGAAAATTTTCAATTTATTATTTTTGGCGGTTAAATTTGTAATTTTGGTTTGTCTTGTTAATGGAGAAGGGAGAGAAGAAGAAAATGGGAAGAGAAAATGCCATTTTTAGAGAGCCTTCTCTTAGATTAATAAAAGGAGCACTTTCGAGGCAATCTCTGTTCTCAAAGTTCATGAGCAGAGTCATGTTTCTTACGATGCCTACATCGATAATACTACTTCTTAGTTTTGCTTAATCAACTTTGCTAATTATACCGCTTCTCGATTTACCGATGATCAATTAAACGGGTGAACCGTGCCATAGCCC
Source organism: Sisymbrium irio (assembly GCA_000411075.1). Lineage (NCBI taxonomy): Eukaryota > Viridiplantae > Streptophyta > Magnoliopsida > Brassicales > Brassicaceae > Sisymbrium > Sisymbrium irio. The sequence goes on along the minus strand of KE155738.1, from coordinate 67,717 downwards.
TTACGAAAATGAATTAGTTCGGTTTTATCAATAGATTCATGGCTTACCTTATATTATAAAGACAAATGAATTTGTTTATTTATAATTTTTTGAAAGGAAAGCATGATCTCTAGAAACAGAATTCAGAATTTCAGATAGAAATAGAACAACATAACCAGACAGAACAGCCAACAGGAATTCATCTTATTAATTTAAAATAATATTATAAAATTAACCTTATATTGATATGTATGTTACAAACTGTCAAAATATACCATTAGAATTAAGTGCAAATTTAACATTTTCATTAAGACTAATAATATCAAATCAATTGTTAACTAATTAATTCAGAATATTTTTCAAAATATTTTTATTTTAAATATATACGTAGGTTTCTTTTTATTAATTATAACAAAATCTTATGTAAATCTTTTAAATCTCTTTAAATATTTTGAAATGATTAATAATTTCGTAATCACTATTAAAAATATTAAAAATAATATTAAGTAAACTTTGATCTATAAAAATGAGTTATATGATATATTATCTTATATATATATCCAATAGATAAATATAGTGAAATGATTTAATACACCAAATAATTTATAAATTAAAAAAGGGTAATTTAGTTCTATATCACAAACTAATTGAGAAACTAAATCTAAGCATACTGATTTTCTAAATTAAGTGAATAACAAAGAGAAATAAAAAATCTGTCAATAATATCCTTTTTATTTAACATAATTACATAAAATGTCATTGATTAGAAAATATTATTTACTATCGGAATTACACGTTAATATTTTTATCATGTGAATATTGTTATAACATATTAGACGATAACATTATTACATGTCGATACATGCTATATTATTGCATGCTACATTATTATACGTTAATACATAATATATTATTAGCATGCTAACATTGTTACACGTTAATATATCATACATTATCATCACGTTAACACTATTATATGGTAACAATAACCAATTGTGTAATGTTAACATGCAAAATTGATACACGCTATCCCTGTTAGCATAAGTGTTACATCTATCTTCTTCTTCTTCTTCTCCTTCTTCTCCCCTTGATAATCTTCGTCCTCTTCTCTTTCTTCTGATGTATACATTTTTCTTTCTTTTGGTAAAAATCTAGTATCTTCTTCTTCATATCTTCTTTGTTTTTACTCTTTTCTCACTCAACAATTTCTCTCAAGTTCTATCTCTTTCTCCCTTTCTCTCTTTCTCTCTTTCTCCCTTTCTCTCTCGTTCTTCTCTTCCGTTCAATGAATGAATTGCACAATTTGTAAATTCAACAAAAGAGAAAAGTTAAAAAAATAAAAACATAGATAGACAAATATATTGTATTTTTCAGTTAATTATAAAAATATTGAATGCCATATACTGCAATTTCTCATTAAAAAAATAGGTAAGTATACACATATATTAATATAAGTATATATATATCATTAAAACGGTGTGACAAGTTATTATTGATAGGTTATTATTTATGATTTTTATGGGTTATTTTTTCAAAACATATAAGATATATGAAAGCATTGTAAGATAAATTAGGTTATGTCAATTATATTTTTTTTTGAAAAACCACTAAAACAGGTTAATAAAATAGGTTAACTTTTGTAATTATAAAACTTTAAAAACGAAATTGACGAATCAAATAAACGGATTGATCTATTGACTTTCATTAATCTATAGTTATATATAAATCATAAATTTAATTAAAAACAAACATATATCATTTAAATATTATTATTGTGTAAAATATATAAAATAATAAATTTACATCATATCACTTTAATAAGAATTATTTTGTTAAAAATTAAATTACCACAAATAACATAAAAATATAATTCCGTGCCATAGCACAGATCCTAATTATTTAACAGCAATCATAAATACTTTAAAATTAAGTCTTTTGTGGTTGATATCCCACCAAAATACAATAGTATCACCTGTTCTCCAAGGTTTTCGTTGGAGAATCATACTCCATCCATGAAACTTGAAATTTCCATCTCCATCTTTACGTATGGTAAGAGTTGTTGTAATCTTAGTATCATAATCAAAAACATCCATAATCGTTGGCTCGTTGTGGTGTAACAATCCTACGATATAACTTATACGAAGAAAACTAAATAGCTTGGCTTCTAGTAACTCTTTCGACATTGTTATCGTGTAACTCAAAGCTGTGTCTGATTCTTTCAGTGTTATAAAGATGTTCCATTCGCTCTTTGGATCAAACGGCGCATCTGGATATAACTCAGTACCTGCCATAAGTTAATACAAAGATATATGTATCGGTTTGTAAATGTTTTTTATTCTGTAAGATATATTGAAGAATTTGTTTATCGATTAAGGATTATATATAATAAAAATACATTGTGTTGCATGGGAGATTCTAATTAAGAGCTCGTGACTATAAAAGGACACAATCTTCGTTCATAAATAGCATTATAAATACTATATATAAATAAGATAAATATTTGGTATAAATTAATAAATTTTGAGTTACTAGTTTGACAAATGTAAAATAGATGAATTTCGATATATAGTTATTTTGACAAATGTAAAATAGATGAATTTCGATAAGATAATAAGATTATACTATTTCAGAAATCTTTCTATAAGTATGTAATTCGAATGATATTATAAATTAATAATTATATAAATTTGTGCATATTTTCACATAAATATATACGTTTTTGGCTAACTGAAATGAAATGGAATTTTTAACATTTGGTATTTTAACATAAAAACTAAAAGTCAAATGAGTTTAAAAAACAATTGTACTTGATTTATTTGACGAGATATCTCACGTTTCTTTTTCTTTTTCCCTTTTGGTGACACTACTTAATTGTGAGCATCCAAATACCGATTTTGTGGGATATCATTATATATCTTTTCATGAATGTCATTAGATATTTTTGATTGTCATTAGATTTGTTACAAACTGAAGCCTCTGTTATATTTGAATATAACTTTATTGTGGCACAGCACTATGTCACATCAACTTACCAGTTTTGAGTGAGTGTCGAAACATTGGACTAATTTCATGGTTGCTACTCTTCTTGCTGGAAGCATCTGTTACCTCTGTGACACTGTTTTCTGCGGGACGATATTCCGCAAGGACATGCTATCTGGCCTCTGTCTTCATGTCGTATTTTGCAAACCATTTCTTGATGTTTTGTCGGACTCAGTAAAGGTATTCATAGAATTTGTATACTAGTGTTATTAACTTGCTCAGATAAATCAAGTTAAACTTTGATATTTCTGGATTTGTTTCTTTGTTCGTCATCCTATAACTAAAAAATGAGTTAAAAGGTGATACAAAAGTCCAACTTTCCATCTGATATAAATGTCACTAGCAAGTAGCACCGAAATAAGTACGTCGTTGTAAACATTTAACTTGATTATTACGTGTAGAAATCAAGAAATGAGAAAACATTCGTATGTTGGCTTAAGTAGTATGTTTAGAAATCAAGAAATGAGACCATATCCTTATGTTCGCTGAACTGGCATGAGATCATGATTAAAGAAAAAATAGAGTTAGCTTTGAAGATAGAAAAGTCTCATTTTTCCCTCAAAATGACAAAGTTTTGAGAACCAGCATTCTTCTGTATCTTTGAGATCTTCCTCAGAATATCGGCAAAAGCGTTCTTGTCCTGTAAAATCCGTAAAAGGATTGATTCTCCAGAGTTAACGCTCAGATATCATAACCATAAGGTTTCTTAAAGAAGAAATTGGAATAGAGTTGTGCTATAGCAAATATTACCTCTTTGGTTTTAAGCCTTGCCTTAAACCTGGAGACAAGGTCCTGTGTAGTGACTTGCTTCTTCTCCATCAGAACAGCGCGGATTTCGTCTTCAGTCACAGGCCCAGTAGCAGCTGAGGATGCGGAAGCTGGTTCAGCTTTCACGGATTTTGTCGGTGCATTGGATTTGGAAACCGAGTTATTCCTCTCTTCCTTCACTGAAGACTTCGACTCCTGCTTACAAAGAATACAAAATGGTTTGTTAGAAATGAAATGACAACACAAGCAAACACTCCAACAATCCCTTATCAGTTAAAGCCGACGATCCTATAAAAACATCTTCGCCTCATATGCTTTCCCCTCATGGATTGGATATTCTTAGAAAAGCACAAACAAACAGAAGCAGGTGTCTCACATTTTCAGCCTTCACTTTCTTTTGAATAGAGTTGCTAGGTTTTTTAGAATCGCTATCATTTAGTTTTCTCTTTCCCTTGGATGGTTTTGCAGATGGTGTTCCACGAGAAGAGGAAGGCGGTGCAGGCTTTGGAGGACTGCTTTCAACAGGTTCTTCTTTGGTCGTATCCTTCTGTTTTGAATTCGTAACTGGGCTGAAGTTCGTCTCCTCCTCCTGTGAAATGATATTCACAATGACATTCTTGTATCAAAACCAGATCATTTATAGTACCAATGATATAATCAAATGAGTGTACTTCAAAATTGACCAAGTTAATTTAGAAGAGGGCTTACATCATCTGAGTCATCGTCGTCTTCTTCATCAGATTCATCCAAACCATTAGCCTTACCGAGCAATTTCTTCAGCTCTTTACCAGATTTGCTCAACCCTCCCTCCTCTTCTTCATTTTCTTCATCATCCTCATCCTGCAAGAAAAGTACATAGACAGTAAAGAGTCAACAATCAAAGGGATTTAGCCAAAGAAATTACTATATCCAGAATCAAAGACAATTGTATGTTGCTAGTAGAGTAAAACAGACCTGCTTTATTTCTGGAGGAGCAGGAATTTCAGGCGCCAAAAGATCTTCACGTTCCTCGGGATCATTACCAACTGCCTCATCATCATCTGTGAAAATTTCTTCATGCTCCCAGTCATCCCCTGAATAAACCAAACACGTTAGGAAAAAATTTACAGACAAATCTCCAGTTTTGTAATAAAGATAACAGCAACTCACCCTTCTCAATGTCATCATCATCCATGTCAAGATCACCACCCCTCGGACCTTCTTCATCATCATCATTACTCTTTTTATTAAGACCGAGTCTACTTTTCCGCGATGCCTCTTCCTCTTCATCTTCCTCCCCTCTGTCAGAGACATTACCTTCTTCTTCCTCACCGCCTGATGACTTCTTACGACCCCTACCACCACCTCCACTGCTTCCACCAGCCTCCTTGTCATTCTCAACTTCTCCAAACAAAGCTGGACCATTATTCGCCGCTTTCATCATCCACCTCTGATACCCATCAGCTGTCTTCCTACGATTCTTCATCTTCTCCTCCGCTTCTTCCAGTGTAAGCTGCTTATACTGTGCAACCTTGTTAAAGTTATACCTAACACAGAACAACAACACTCTCAGAAACCGTAACGCAGAATCCAAATGAGTAGAAACATCGTTTGTCCATACCAAGAACCGGCAGGAATAGCAACAAACTCCTTGTTCTGCATCACCAAAAGATAGTAAGTTGCAGACTGAGAGCCTTCAAGATGTCCTTGGTACTGAAACTGTCCAGTCTCATCTTCCAAAATCCAAGGCTTGTTCTTTAACTTCTCCTAAAAAACAAAAAAAAACATAAACTTTTTCAAGACTTGCATAAACAACATGATGATTAAAGACAAAAGACAAATCAATTACCCTTTGCGCATCAGTAAACTGACGACCTTGTGGAATATCTTTACGAAGAGACCATTTGTTCTCAGAGCCTTTCTTGAAATTAGGAAGACCAGTCACAAACCTACCAATGAAGTAGTTCTTATCCGTTGGTGTAGCCGCACGTACGTTATACTCCTATAAAAATCCCATCTTTATTCCTTCATTCAGCTCAACAACTAACAGAAATTACAAAAATCGATTTAACAAAAACCGGTTTTTGATTCTAACCCGAATCAATCGAGTGAGGACGGTTCCACAATCGAGACACTTGGCTTTGTTCTCAGCCATGGTTTTGCCACACTTGAGGCATAACGTCATATGCCTACAAGAGCTTCCGTACAAATCGGACTGCGATCCACAGCCCATACACGCCGGCTTCAGCGTCAAACAGTTCGACATCTTTTTGATCCGAAATCCCGAAAGATCTCTACTTTCTCTACAAATACACAGACCCAGAAAGTGAATTTAGGGTTTCGCGATTGTATGTGTTCAAATCTCTCTCTCTCTTTAGGGTTCTTTATTACCTTTCGGGTTCGAGATTGCAGATTAGAATTTTTTTTTTTTTTGGTCAAGACAAATTAGAATTTTTTTTCTTGTTTTTTATAGGCAAATCAATTAAAGGTCGGTTGAGAAATAGAAGGAGAGAGTCAGACTCGTCGCTACAAAAAGACTTTTTTACCCTCTTACAGATTTAGAAGTTTTCTAAAATGATGACATTTGATTTACCACGTTTGTTTGTTCAACTGTCTTGTAATTTCAAGCCCATTATTAAGCGAAACTTTCAAAGTAACAAGGGTATAAAATACTTGGAATGATTGTATCCTATTGTTGATGGATCAATCAATTTTTCATTTGGCTTCTGTTTGATCATTGTGTTTCAAGAAACATACCAAAATCACAAAACCACTAAAACCAAATATAAGAAACTCGATTGATAAATGATTTGTTGTTGTTCAAAACTGCGTTTGCACCAGCACACTATGAGATAAAATAAAATAAAAAAACATTACAAGCAAAAACTCGAACGGACTCATTTCAGTCAAAGTCTTTTTCCATAAAAGGAGAGAGACCCATCACCCATCATTCATAACCCAACCACCAGAAATTCTCTAGATGAGGAGCTTCTCAATAGCATCCTTAAGCTGCTGAATTTGAGACTTCAACTGACTAGCCTCGTTTGATGTAACCGAACAAGCAATCACGGGTCTTGTTACACCACATGCTCTTCCAAGTGCTTGTTTCGATGGCACAAACACGTACGGCACATTCTGAAACAATTCAAGAAACAGAATGTCGCTTGTGTAAAAAGAAACAGTCTTTGGTATCTTGTCAGCAGATCCAAGATTCAATAAAACAAAAACACTGACTCAAGATATGTTATTACAGAACCAACAAGCTTCAAGAACTAACATCTACAGAAAAAAATCAAATCTTGTCAAGTGTTTACTACAAACATTTACCTTATCTTCAGCGAGCAAAGGAAGATGAAGAAGAATCTCGAGAGGCTCAGCATCAGCAGCCATAACAACGAACTCAGATATCCCACGGTTCAATGTTTTGGTAGCTTCATTAGCTCCTTTCTTAAGCTGTTTGTAATTCGTAGCTTGTTGAACAAGATCGAGGATTGTTATTGCTAGCTGGGAATCAGCCAACGGGTACGCCTTAGGGTTAACTCCTTCTACGGTCATCGTCGTCGCCTCCGGGGTTCTAACAGAAAAGCGATGAGAAGAGGGAGGGAGCTAGGGTTTTAACCAGAGCGCTAGGGTTTTAATCTGTTATATAACAGGGGAGCTCCTCCTCTTTTCTTATTTGTCTATTTAGGCCCAATATAACAGCCCAGTTTTGGGGAATACTATCCTTTTCGAAAGCCCATGAGCTTTTTAAGTTCCCTGCTATTAAAAAGTAGGTTAAAGGGCATCAACCCGTAAAAGGAATATAAACCATTATCAAATCATCAATTAGGAGAATCTGTTAAGTTTTTTTTTTTCGGCTAAACTAATTTTATTAATATAAATCAGAGATTACAATATGATTTACATTAAAATTACAAAAACTACAATCAAAAATCTGTAACGTAAACAGAAAAAGTAAAAACGACCGCCGTTCTAAAAAAAACTTGATCTTTTGCGTTTTATCCGTCAATTTTGGATGATTTTTTTGCTTGGGATGCATTTTTTTTATCACAGACGAGAATCTTATTACGCATTTGAAAATCAGAGGCTGCGATCCATCTCTTACATCGCAAAACCTTCAAAATGATCGGAACTCTCCCGTATAAAGAGATATAATTTTCTTTGACTATAGAAAGAACCCATGTTTTCGTGTATGAGTTTAGCCATCTTCTGATTCTTATCTTATTGTCCTCCAATTCCTCTGTGATATTCCATGGTGGTTTTTGTGGTGGCCGCCGTTTCCTCAACAAATTTGATAAATTCTGTATCAAACATCGGTATATCTTTGAAAAACAAAGATGATCACCGGATAATATCACAAAACTAACAAAAAAAGTTAGAATTGACATAAACTCGACATAACCAGTCGGACAAAAAGTCTCAGTATCATTGGGAATCTCATTTTGGTAGGAGAACAAAAGCAATTTATGAAAAACACATACATCCGTTTGTCCTTTCGGATCTAGACTGCTGTTTTTAAACAAATTATGTGTGATTAAAGGAAATAGGATGAAAATTAAAAGAGAGGAACCGCCGACGAGTGCCGCCGGCCCTAAACGTAGAAGGGAAAAGTTGTGGACGATGGTTTATGCAGATCGCCTTCGGAATCGCAGAGTCGCAAACGGTTTTTGAAACCGTTCTTTAGAGATAAACTTTCACCTTTTAACCTTTACGTAAGAAACTATACTTGTAAATTGTAATCTCTGTTAAGAAGTTCTTACAAATTTTTTTTATTGTTATAACATTAGGTGAAATCCGCGCTACGCGTGGTAGGTTTATCATTTTTATAGTAATTTGTTTTGATTTTGTTTTCTCCTTTTTATTTTGGGTTTTAATTTTTCCCTTTTTCTGTTCGTTTATATATTTATTTTTTAGTTTTTTTTATTTTACAAATGTGTGAGATAGTATTTCTTTTATAAGTTAAATCATCTAAATTATACAATAATTTTTATATTTGTTGTGTTTAATAGTCCATACGACTAAAAGTGATAAACGAGTGGGATACAAATAAGTCTTAATGTTGAAGTGGTATGAATATAAGATTGATTATAAAGAGACATGGTGTCATGTGGTGGATGCAACAACTTTTAAGTTCTTTAATAGGCTGGCAATAGTAAAAGGACTTGACTTATACAACCCACTGAATAATGATAATTATATAAAACTCCATTATATATATTCAAAAAGAAAAAATTCTAGAAAATTTGATGATATTAAAATTATGTTCCCCAGAACTCAAGATATTTGATCTGATTAAGACAAATTAGTTTTATGGAGTATAATCAGAAAATGCATATAATAAGATGAGTAAAAATATCAATGTGTATTTATCAAAAGATTATTGATCACTAGAATCCTTAATCATCATGAAAACTCTTGCAGAGTGATCACAAATAGTTTGATGAAAATAATATGTGATTTTATATTTGAACATATTTGTTAAAACTCTTAAAGAGTTATTGAAACTCTTAAAGAGTTTATATTTGAACATATTTGTTAAAACTCTTAAAGAGTTATCAAGGATAATTTAGACTAAATATATATATAAACTATGATAAGTTTCAATACACTTAATCACATATAATTATGTAGATATTAATTACCATAAATAAAATGTATTAATAAAATGTATCTAAACAACTTAAAATAATAGATCTCAACTCTCTAATTAATTAAAAACAAAATTAATCATAATAAAAAAATATTATATATTAAAGAAATGATAAATATAATTAATAATATAATAAATCAATTTTTTTTATAAACCATAGAATCAAATTATGATAAATATAAAAAATAGCATAAATACTTTTAATTTGGTATCTATATTATCCACATAATGAAATATGTTGATATTTTTATAAGTACAGATTTTTATGGTTTGTAAATTAAAATATGTAAAATGTTAAGATAATTAAAAATATATTAAAATACTAATTAACTCATTTTAATTATAAAACCATTAAAAGTAAGTAAGAAACGATAAGTTTGAAAAAACAATTATCATATTTTAACTTTCATAAACATATGAATAAAATAAAATTTTAATACTAAAATATTATAAAATAAAAATAAAAACTAAATGAATACATTATATAATTTCATCATATATTAAAAATAAAATTATCAGTATATCTCAAATTATAACTAAATAAATATAAAAATAAAAATTAACTAAAAATATCATTCTATTTCATAGCATATTAAAATTTTCAAATATATAATATATCTTATAATTTTAAAATTAAAATTTTCAAATATATAATATATTTTATAATTTTAAAATCTACAAATATAATTATTTTTTAAAAGAATTACATATTAAAAAATATTATCTTAAAGACAATATATAACATTCACTGTCTTTCTACGTAATAAGTTGTAAAAAATTTTTATAATGGATTGGATTTTGATAAAAAGAAAATTGATTCAACCCAAAATCTTAATTGATATTAATTTAATTTTAAATAATTGAAACCAAAAATATTATTGGATTTTACTAACTCTTTATATATTAATTTATTTAATGTTATAAAACAAAATATTTATATTTATTAAATCAAATATTAAAAAATAAAATAGAAAAATAATACGTGTGAGACACATATCTAAATCTAATAACATTTTATTTTCATGTTATATCAAACTGACACACATCCATCATAATAAAACATGCATCAAAAGCATTAAATAGTCCATGAAACATGAAGAGAATACATACACAATACAAACAAACTGAAACTCTCTTTTGTTCAAATAGTCAGCTTTTTTGTTTTTTCATCTCTTTCCCTTTCCTTTTCCTTTAGCATCGAAATGATGAGCCTTTAGTTACTTCTTCCGCATTGGTGCGCCTGTGCTGACAGCACCCCTTCCTTCCCTGAACGGCATTCCCATCAGAGCCGATAGTTTCTGTCCTTCTTGATCGGTTTTAGCCGTTGTGCTGATGCATACATCCATTCCTCTTGCTTTTCCAATCGCATCAAATCTTATAAAAACCAACCAAACATAAGAGCTTTAGTTGCAACCAAAAGAAGCTGACATCTCCTCTGAGAGTGACGGCAATCCCAAGAGGTTGATCTTCCCTAATCTTGAAAGTGGCAATGGAAGCTCTAGCTCGTGTCTTGACAGGCTTCTGCCCTGTAATAAGCGCTATATCTTTCATTGCAGCTTCCAAACCTTTGTCGTTCTGCGCTGCATCTCCGATACCACAATTCACCACAATCTTCTGAACCTTTGGAACCTACCAGCCAGAAGAAACATCAAAGCGGAGAAGGAAAAGCTTTCGCCTTTACATGATTAACGTCAAGTTGATATATGGAACAACAAAAGACCCAAACTTTTATCACCACAAAAAAAACTTATATTTAGTGAAATGTTCTATAGATACAACATTCTCACAGTCAGCATCTACAGCTCCCACATTCCCCCAAAAATTCAAATCCACCGAGAATGAGACAGAACCACACATCATTGAATCGCAAACTAGTTTTGTGGTGATAAAAGTTTGGGTCTCAAGAAGAGTCAAAATGATCAAAACAGGGTTCTCATGAAGTTCCAACTTGTCCTTGGTTCGTACCCAAAAGTTCTTCTTCTTCTTCCTCTTCACTGAGATCCTCGCCAACTTCGTTTGATTCCTTATCTGACAACATTTCGGATTTACTCTCAATCTCGTTGTCAACATTATCTTCCTCGCTGCTTAAGCCCCCTTCACCTTCACTTAGCTCATTTAGCTGCTTCGCCTTAACCTTAACGCGTCTTCCTTTGATGTATCTGAACTCCCACTGTGGTGGAGGATATTTCTTCATGAGCTTCTCATACTTATCCTTCATTCCAAGTTTCACAAACACTTTTCCAACCATATGCACAATTGCAATGTTCGGTTTCACTCCAAGCTCCTCCATGTCAGCAAACACCTGATAAAACTCAAGAAATCAATTTGTCTGAAGAAAATCTCTCTGATGGTTACAATTACTTAAAAGAGTTTCACTTTACCTCGAAGAGTTTTTGGTGCATATCTCTCTTGTAATATATAGAGATCATTTTGTTGAAAAACTTTCTTGGAGTTCCTTCTAAATGTTCCATGAACAATTTTTTCCACAATTCCTCAGCTTCGTCAAGCCGGTTGTCTTCTGCTAGAGCATTCAGTAATGAGAAGTAGGTTCCCATTGTTCTTCCTTGGCCTTTGCTCAGCATCCATTTTGTCACCTAACATAAATCCAAAAGACCTATTCTTTTATTCACCTAACTAAAAGTTTCCACAACTAAACCAACGAAAAGAAAAAAACTCATAAAAATACCTGAATAATCTTCTTCCACTCTCTTTCATCTTCAAGAATAGCTAATGCCTTCTTAACAATAACAAGAGGGAACTCTAACTCCCAGGCAATGAAGGAATCAAGCGCTCCATAAACTTCTTC